>JBBPLZ010000012.1:16782-37767 GCA_038090055.1 Hemileccinum hortonii | reverse complement strand
GAATAGGACCGTTGAACCCTCACGTCATGGATGGCTTCGACAAGCGAGAATTCGTCAACTGATGCTCTCGCCAGTTCCTCCAATTGTTTGCGGTCACTTAGAATGATGGTCCAGCAGGAGGGTTCCGCAACCTTGAATGGTGCAGGTTTGTACTGTACAATGAAAGAATTATAACAATACAACCAATGAACACATGGGACTCGCCTTCTCGTAGCCTTCTTGTATGAGGTTTTGCGCATTTGTCAGGAACTTCAAACCAGCCCACCAAGAGCCAAGCCAGTTATTTGAGCCTACGGTTGGGAATATACCAAGCTGTGGAACAATGTTGCGGTGGTTAAGATGTATTTCCAGTCACCGAAGGTCAAGAGTCTCACATTGGAAGCTCGAAACAGTTTGGCAATTATAATGGTGGAAGCGACGCCGAGGCCTACCACACCATAACCGCTGACAAGTAGCTCTGGCAGTCGGAAGCCATTGTGAGCATTCTGAATGGGATCAAAGATGGGTGTAGCCCACATACTGTAGTTTGTAGGTAATAACTGCGGAAGCGGGGATAGTCGAACGGCAACCGAAACTAGTAAGCAATCATCTAGGCAAATGGGGAGCTAAGTACGCTGAGCCGACGAGCGCAGGATTTGGTCTATGCGTGAGAAGCGGACTCGAGTGACTCAGCTCCATTGCCATTCCGTACTACTAGTACTTACCTCTTGGCAGTAACTTGAAGTAGCAGTGGTCCTCATTACACTTTGCACCTGCCCACCTCTCCCACTCACAGGCTGCGTACAAACTTTTCGGTACTAATCTTCATTTGTCCGATGCCGCTTCACTCGGCCCGCTCTGCCTGCCCACTGGTCCCGAAAGCCTTCGGCCCTTTTCATGGGGTCAACCTTCTCATTACTTGCATCTAGTTCACTCTCTTCATTCTCTTCGCACCTCATTGAGGACAACGTAGCCGTAATGCAGAGACTCTTCAAGCTTCGAATCTTCAAGTCTGCTCGGTTCGCCTCCACCTGCCAGTAGGATGTCAATGAAGAGCACGTGATGTTGCCACACAGGGTGCTCGTGTCAAGCGAGATTCCCGTGCCAGTGGAGGATGTTCTGCCAGTGGTTGCAACTTTCGTGGGTTTTAATTGGTTCCTAGTCCCCGCAAGCCCGAAACGGCAAACATATACTAACCGCTTTTCCGTTTGGCAAGAACGAATCAGCCATGTTCCGCCGACCAATAGTTTCCAGAATCAGATGCCGATGCTACCCTGCACCGCTTACCACTTACCACCTGGGTTAATGATTCATGTTGCACTGGTAATTCTAGTACATAAATATGATAAGATTGTGTCAAACTAATGGAATGTTCTGTGGCACTGAAACAGGAACATTCGGACTGCCGGTCTCATTTTGGGACTGATCCATCACTCAATGTCTCAGCCACTGGCATGACCATAAAGATGGTTTTCATGATTGTGTCACGTCGCCAGCTGCTGATGGGGCAGAAACATCTCAAGGAGGATATGTACGTGAAGTCCGTCCATAAAACGGAGGGAAGCTCGGATGTCGTTGCCTTCATCGTCTCTCCATGACTATTGCAATCGCTACTTTCGCCATCGCCTTCGGGTGCATTGTGGTTATCTATGTCGGCCGACGATATCGTAGGAATACAAGATCTACTTCCCCTTTACCACCCGGCCCTCCTGGGCTACCGCTGGTTGGAAATGTCGTCGGAGTCGATCCGAATGCACCATGGTTGACCTATCGTGAATGGGCAAAAACATATGGTAACAGCATGCGAAAGTATCCGATTTCTACTCACAGACTCTTTCGTAGGCGATTTAGTTTATGTTCGAGTATTGGGCCAGGATATCGTCATCATTAATTCGGAGAAGATCGCAAAGGATCTGCTTGAAAACCGTTCTTCGAACACTTCAGACCGTCCTTACTTCATCACTAGCGAACTGTGAGTACCTCTTCTCATATAGGACAGTAAGTCAGACTTATAATCTTAGGTGTGGAATAGAATTCAACTCTGCACTTATGCCATATGGTGATACGTGGCGGCTGCACAGACGATTTTTCCACCAGACCTATCGTAGCGATGCGACCCCAAGATTTATTCCATTACTACACCGTAAGGCATATCAGGTTCTCCGACAACTACTCTCTGCGCCGGATCACCTCGAGGAACACATATTCGAGTACGTGTCTGGAGTTGAATTTGACGATGAAAACGATTTGACGTTGTATCGAGATACACGGCCGCGATCATTCTGTCCAGCGCATGGGATTATGATCCGCCATCTCAGGAAGACGAACTCTACAAGATCGTGGCAAAGGTTCAAGACACCGTGACTTCTGCTCTGCGTGCAGACACCGCAGCAATTCTGACCGCTTTCCCAATGCGTAAGTAACTCGTGTACTCGTCTTATTGTCCATCAAGTGCTCACCTTGTCCCCAGTGCTGGCGCTTCCGGCATGGTTCCCTGGCATGTCGTTCAAAAAGGATATGGCGATTGCGAGGAAACTTGCAAAACAATTTCTCGAAAAAGGATTCGCGTATTCGATGCAGAAGGTATCAGATACGCATTCGTCCTCTTACTCACCCATTGAATGTTCCCTAAGCCGGCAGGCCATGTTGCACCATCCATGGTACATGACGCACTGCGAAACATGGAAGAGAAGGGAACTGTGCCAGATCAGTCATGGATGGACGCACTTAAAAAGGCATCTGCGACCTCTTTTCTGGGTACGCAATCTTTATGCCTCCTTTGACTCCTACTCACTCTCATACGTATTTTCAAATTCCAAAGGCGGATCGGAGACAGTACGTACATGATACACTTACAACAATTCTCCGCTAAGAATACTCTTTTGGGGAGTAGTCCCACTCGGTCCTGATGACGTTCTTCCTGTTGATTATGTTGAACCCAAATGCGCAGGAGAAAGCACAAGCACAGATCGATGAAGTTGTAGGCAAGAACAGGTTGCCGACATTAGAGGATCGACCATCGTTGCCCTTCGTAGACGCTGTTTTTTGGGAAACACTCAGGTACAGCCCCGTCGCTCCTCTGTGTGAGTGGTCTGTCCCTCGGATAGCTCTTGTCGCTGATCCTGGTTGCATTACACAGCGCTCCCTCATGCAGCCGTGGATGACGATGTATATAATGGTTTCTATATTCCCAAGGGTGAGCAATCAACAGTCCTCTTGGGCGATTGAGCATTTACTGATTCCCGCCTTCAGGTGCCATCCTTTTAGCGAATCAGTGGTCAGTAGCGCTCCGACGTCTTCAAACCATGTGTCTTGACAAGTGTCCTGATGACCCGCTTTGTTAGGTCGATGGCACATGATGAATCCAAGTACCCCAACCCAGACATGTTCATGCCCGAGCGATACCTTAATGACGACGGTTCTCTGAAATCCAACGACACAGAACACATCACGTTTGGATTCGGTCGACGGATGTGTGTCGGCAGGCACTTTGCGGACATATCCGTTTGGACCATCATCGCCAACTTTCTGGCCGCCTTTAAAATACTTAAGCCTTTGGACGAGAACGGGGTAGAAATACCTATGGAACCCAAATTTTTGGGTGGGGTCGCGGTGTAAGTAAGATGACAGACGGATCTCCTTGTTGTTGATCGTGCGCACAGACGTCCTGCCCCGTTCCCATGCAGGATTATACCAAGGATGGACGCCGAGAAGTTGGAGGAGCTGATTGCTGCGAGTAATGCTTAGACAAGTTTGCAAGAATTCAATGCCCGGGCGGATGCTGTCGCGTCCATGACACGATTACCCACCACTCCCATCAAGTCATCGTGAAATCAATGTGTAGATATGATTGTGCAACCTACGTTGTTGTCCGTGTTTCATTTAATATGCATCCTCTGTTGTAATCCCACCTCTTGATAGTATTAATACCCCACAGATGGGTAGCTGGTATGCTCCCGAGTCAGGGAAAGCCACAGGCGTTGTTGCAAGGCATCCTCTGCGGGTATTGGAGATTGCACTGAAGTGACACTGACCACACAAGAATCCGATCGGAGGCATGCCTGCGCTAGTTAGTGGTATTACAGGTCATGCAATGCGTGACCCATCATCATAAGTACGTTAGTCTCCAAACGATCAGTCTAGCAAGTTCCTCAACGATTATCCACTCGGTACCAGGACACCTTGCGCAGCGATCACCGTCACCATCACCTATGCCATGAAACCCGGAGGATCATCAATCATCGCCGCCTCCCATCTCCCTCTCCCCCACACCCACCTCCTTCAACCTTTCTTCATACCGCGCCAACAACAACCTTTCCACCCACCCACCTTTCGGAAATGCCTTTTCCCACTGGTTATGCAAGTGCACTGAAAACACCTTGCCCAACGCCTCATCCAACGCACCGCCCGCTTCCAATCCAAGTCCCATCGTCCACTTCCCGCTCGATCGGTCGGGTTCGAATGGGTCCGGAAGACGATTGTCCAGGCGGCATGCACGCGCATCGCTAAAGCAAAAGGGGAGAATCTTGAATGGGGGGATGTGGGCGGCCAGGAGCCGACGCCAGAGTTTGAGATAGAGGAGGGCACCCCAGTCTGTAGAACCAGGGTGGGGAGGGGAGGACGTAGCCATGATGTGGAACGCTTCACACAGATATGGGGAGTGCTTGTGGAAGTGCATGAGAGCGCCGTTCAATGCCAAGTACGGTTTGTCTACGTGAGTGAGGTAAGAGGGCGTGCTAAGGTTTGGGAAGGCGAGAAAGTGTGTTGCACAATCTAACGGCGGCGAACGGAAACGACAGAGAGGAAGAAAGGAAAGGACGTACCATAACAGTCCCATTGGGTCACGAATTCGTGTTCGAGAAGGGGTGCAAGGTCCCTGGTGAGGAGTGAATCCATGTCTATCCATACTCCCCCATACGTCCACACGACCAACAACCGAACGAGATCTCCGTCCACCCAAGCCTTCCCATCATTGAGATTCAGCAAACTAGTCCCATCGAGCGGCGTCCCACGGGCCAACGTCTCGATATCAGCCACACGTAATTCGAATGCATCCGGGAACCGTGCGAGGTACTTTTGGAGGATCGGGTAAATGCGCAGGTCCCCATTAGACCACATGATCAAACGGGTGTTATCAACGTTTTGAGTCGTGAAGAAAGATTTGAGCATGTATTCCTGTCGCTTACCAAACGGTGCGAGGTCGACACGCCAATATGCATGATAGTGGATACGGTCGTCAGGATGGTGGTGTAACTCGTTTGGTGACTGGATGGTTGCTGCAAAGTCATAGCAGTCCATGTCGAATCGCATTGGTACGCCGGCGTGAACCTCGGTGCGCTTGGGACCGTAGACGTACTTTGAGACATTGTAATGGAGGCTGACAAGGTCTGGGTTGAAGCACCCTAGGAGGGGCTCTATGGGCGTAATTTCGTTCTGTATCCATTCTCGGGAGTAGAACGCCAGCTCGATATGTGGTTCATAGAGGAATAAACCAGTGAGGACGGCGATGGCGAGAAGTGGGACGACGAATTTCAGCGCGGTGAAACAGGTCCGTGGGCGTATTGACAAACCAAGGAAGCTGGACCTGCGAACCGAACGGCGACGTGGAGAACATGAACGAGAACGAGAGCGGGCAGGATCCGGGACGGAATGTAATGGCAGCCGCTCATAGGCCGTGTTAGACATGAGAGAGAACAAACTAACTTGCAACACTTACATTTGACCTAATTACGACTTGTCACCGTGCATTTCAATCTCCGACTATAACTCCCTTCGATGCGCATCTTGCATATCGGAATGGATCCAGCACTTATGGCCTTGGCGAAATGTTCCAGATTCCAATGACTAAGTTAGTGCACTCTAAGCAATATATATATTACCTTGCTTGCAGGGTGTTTGGAGGGTCATAAATGACTAGTGAGCATGTCCAGGTGATACGCTGAGTCAGCTCAAGATTCCATCATGACATATTGGTGCCACTGACTCATTGAAAGTCGACAGTTTACGCACATAAGAGCAAACAGTACTCAGTCAACTTGAATGTAGCTGATAAGGAGGAGGGGGGAAAGTGGCCGGGTGAAGGATGAACAACTCCTTTTCTTTTCTGCCAGTGACGACAGAAAAAAAACCCCCCAGGGGAAGTGGAAACCGAATGGGAAAGGAAACATTGCAAATTGAATACAAAGAACAAACTAAAAAACAGGACAAGAAGAGTGAGATGTTATGCTACATGGCGTGGAGTGGTAGGAGACTGAAACTTGGAAGACAGCTTGCGCTTTGAAAGGTTCTTCATGAGTCCCTAAATCCTTGAGCTCACTGCTGAAGATGAACGACTCGATTCAATGACTTAACAAACAGACTGAATTGTGGTGGGAATCCATAAAGAGCGGATCAATCCCTTCCTAAATATGTTCTTGCCTACACTGACTCAGGCCAAACTAATCCCCCCTCCCTTCGCAGTCTTTTAGTCTAACCAAACATACTGAATGTCTAAAAAAGAGGCTTGTATAAACTGATACCGCCTAAAGGTAATGTAGTATGCCCCCACGTCATTGCTACGGTGAGAGCTTACTCTGGACAAATCGCACACCGTCTACTAACATTTTAAAACTGTTTCCGTGCCAATAAATAAATACTAGCTAAACGTCACTCAGTGCTCAACACCCAGTAACCAGGCCTGTGTACTCTGTGTATATTCAAATATGTGTCTATGGAAGGGGTCTTCCTTTTTTATATAGCGAAAGGAGGGTGGAGAAAGCACAATCTGAATATCCATCGACCGAGTCGGACACTTCAAGTATAATTAGACCAACCTACGCAGTATCCTCGAGAACTGGCCCGGTTCGAAGCAGGGTTGGAGACAGCTAAGTCGTGATACTGTTGACCGTGGGACTGGGACAGGTAATTGGCCATGTGAGCACCTGGTTCGATGGTAGACTGCCAACCATGAGACCGGGAATATGAGTGTGGGGGATAACCTGAAAACGATGAGCGTATTAATCGCGTGTATTTAAACCAACTTGCCCATGTGAGTCGACGTCACCCCATGCAAATTGGGGTTGTCGAAGGAAAGCTGCGTTTCATCAGGGGCTGGCCTTGGTTCAGTAACCCTGGTTTCTGCCAAATCCCTTAGCTCCGGAGCAGTCGAGAGCAAATCAATGGCTTTTGGGAGCAATCATATTTGTCAGTGACACCACCTTTGGAGCAACATATCATCTACAGACCTTTTGTGAGAATTTCGTACCGTGTCTGTAGCTCTTCTCCAATAAGCTTACTGATGATGTCCCGGAGGGTGTTGATACATTCCCCTTCCTTTTCGCGATACTGCCTCTGTTGAACGACTCTGCTGAGTCGAGGCACAGATGGGGGCACGGTCCGGGGCAGGTTCGATGAGGAAGAAAGGAAGTTTGGTGAGTGATCCATTCAGGATGTTTGCACAGTCTTGAAACCAATGGGAATTCGATCAGCGAAAATGCGAAGGGATTAAATACGACAAAAACTAGCCACAGCTGTGACTGTGCCGAACTAAAGTTGTCGCCAATACCTGGGCGACTTCTTGTGGCGGTTCGTTCATTTCCTTCCGAGTCAGTGTTCGGCGAACACACATGTGTGATGTCCGATTTCCTGCCCTAGGTTGAGACAAAAAAATCTACGTGACTCGGAGTTGTTCTCGTACCTTGAAAGGCTAGACCAATGAGCTCAGGCTATGAGATCACTGGGGGAATGGGGGCGTGCAGAAGGTGAGATTTTAGAAAGCCTTCCGTGAAGGTGAAATTCCTGCCAGTTCCTGGCGCTCACTGGGGACAGTGTATCCAAGGCCATTGATCAGAAATTTTGCTACAGACTGATAGGATCAGATGCTTCCGAGTCTGTGGTAACTCGGCGGATTTCAGGACATATAAAGAACAGTTCACATGTGCTGGTCGAAGCCGCCTAGCCTGCTGCCGAATTGGTTCCTTTGGGTCGTGGACAAGGATCTCCCATTTGATTCATCTTACCAAATGTTTGAACCACTAGTATTAATATACTACTATTTTTGAAATGTCCCTAAGGGGGATTGCTGTATCGTTTTGCTATCTGAAATGTTGTAGCTTGTTACCAAAAGTGCGTAGTGTATCCGCTCGAAAATCCTACTACGCAACTTCCAAAAAGCTGGTTTCGGCGAGGGATTAGCTTTTTCGGGTATATGCCAATGTCCATGCACGTTCATATGATTCATTACCCCAGCACAATGTTCCAGAATGGCCCGTCCTAATATGTTAACGGGATGCAGAAGAATACACTTCCGAGTCAGGTTGGACAAAGAATATAATAGTGTCCACGCGGTAGCGTGCTTCCAAGTCAACTGGATCATACCGCAACGCAGCTCGCACGGCCTCCACCAGCGCAGCTGGTATATATGGGCGCTAACCCTCATTTACTTCTCCGAGGAGGTCGCAGGCGAAACTGCAGACACACAACAGCATCCCATGGAATGAATTTCGGCCCTAGGACATGTACGTCACGGATACGCGTGACCCAAAGCCGCGAATCTTTATACATGCGAGGCTTCACCGACGATTGCATCTAATCCCGAGTTTTGAATTATGAGTTGTCCATGAGAGAACCATATGGTGCAGAGCACAGGTATACAGGATGGGTGATGGCTGGCCATGTTCCGAAGGCTCCTTTATTACCTGATCGTGCGACAAATGGGTCCAACGAGTCTATTTTGCCCGGAAAGATGAGCGCCAGAAGTGGGTGAGAAGCGTCGTGAGGACCAGCGGTTACGAATAGTGTTTGGGGCGCTTGCAAGTCAGAACAAGGCCAGATGCAACCATCACAGATCAACAGGTAATTCAACTACAGCGACGCATCACGTTGAGAAGATTTGGGTGACCAAGACGAACGATCTTCGAAAAGATGACTCGAGACTTGTTTCGGCATGCAGCACGTTTGTGCGAGACGCTCAGAGTCACTTCAGAGTAGCATAGGTTGTTGCGGTCTAACAAGCCCCCGGCTCCACGTGAGTGTCTGATAACCTGTACTGATACCAGTCCACGGACGGTGATCAAGCGGTCATTTTGTGTCATAATGCGTACCAGTACTTGGGACCCAACCTAATCCACATCAAAATGTAGGTTCTGTGCATCATTACCTCTTACCTAGTGACCTTGTCTATTATTGTCACTGATCTCCTCGACGAATGTTTTAGACTGCTTGTTTTTGCGTGACGTGATGATTGTGCGGGTGAGAATGGGGACGGATCGGAGGAGTTAGCGAGACAGTGCGACGACGTGCTGATGAAGATGCAACAGTATCTCTTGTATTTTCGTCGCAACATATATATATTCAGTGCACCCGGGCGTCAATTGACTATTGTCCGCCAGCGGTATCCCGGGTTGCGCACGCACGAACCACAGCGTGTAGGAAGAATAGCGATTTTCTGTAGCCTCGTACGCAGACGGAGACCATAGTAGCAGAAGCCTCTAAAAATGGGGCATTAGAGATCTCATAATGAATTCCAATGTCCGCTCCACGGCGACAATACACATATGATTCTTCCAACTCACAGAATGGGCCTTCATTGTCTTGTGTCGATGAAGTGGTACATGCCCGAGGCAGCGACAGGTGGACAGCTGTGAGACAATTCCTTGTGGGATGGTGGCGATACGAGACCTGGTTTGAAGTGCTTCAAGAACACGCCGCCGCCGGAACCAGTGAAGCTTGTGACTGATCGTATCAGGTCACAACCCATTACCCTTGCCCTTGCCTTTACGCTTGGAAAACGAACGTTGTCGTCGTGGAATCCATTGACGGGGAGGACATGGATGTTCTACAAGCAATACACAATCAGCTGGACGAGTATCTCGGCAAGGTGCGCCATTTCCCACCGATTGCGCAATCGTGTCTCATGCCTGCGTCAGTCATCCCTTTTGGTCAGTCCCCAGTTTCTCTTCGAGTCTCTCTAATACATTTACGAATGTCTTTTGATTTAAACAGCCAGGTGATCTTGAAACCCCATTTTCAACATTCAGTACCGTCAACATCGCACCAGGCCCACAAGACATCCCACTCATAAATGTCGTCGTCTCGAAGCGACATGACCAGCTTTCCGCTCTTGCGTCGCAGATGGCCAACGTAGACGGTGCTATTCTCAAATTGGCTACCATCCGAGCTAGACTCCAGGAGAACAGCGCTCGTGTCCGACAGTCATTGCTGGTTCACCAGGCGCTCACTTCAGCCGCCCGTCGAATACCCCCAGAAGTGTGGGGCGAGGTGTTCTACCATTGCCTGCCCAACACATCATACATTAACCCAAGAGACACTCGATCTCCCATGGTGCTCACCCGAGTGTGCCGTGATTGGCGTGCTGTGGCACTATCCACCCCACGCCTCTGGTCCTCTTTCACCATCTATCTTCAGAAATTCGTCTGTGAGGGGTACTATCGTCATGGGTGCGAGGTTTGGTTGGCTAGAGCCAAGAGTGTCCCTCTGTCCATTCGAATCCTTAATGATATGATCGTTGAGGATCCGACGCTGGTTTCGTCTGCCGTACACTGGCTTCGTCCGCTCATCGTCCGCTGTAGCGACCTTTGGTGGCACGGTCCCTCCTTGCCCACTCTCTTTATCTCGAAGCCTGGGACCGAGCTCGATTTTCCCCTCGAGCATCTATACATCACCACCCATCGAGACAGTCCCTCCATCTACTTCCCCGGACCTACCAGACACCTCCATTCTGCGTCCTTACGGTGCCCCAACTATGATGTACAGTCCCTCGACAGGATCAGGTTACCCTGGGGTCACCTGGTCGAGCTGACTATGCACTTTGCACTGTTTAGCAGCATGCTCTTCATCCAGCTCCTCACGCGGTGCGATTACCTCCATACAATCACCGTCTCCTGTCTCTCTGCAGATGATGTTCAACTCGGCGCCTTACGCGCCCTCGCACCAGGGTCGATCACGCACCCCACCCTGCGCCGCGTGGAAATCAAAGTAATCCGAGCGGGGCTCGACGCGGTCTTCAATGCCCTCACCCTGCCCGCGCTCGAAGAGCTCGACATATGTTTCTGTCACCGCGAACGCGATGCGTGGCCACACACATCGTTTATGGAAATGCTCAAGCGCTCGCGGTGCGCGTTGAAGAGGCTGACGGTGCGGTCGAACAAGACTGCGGCATCGCACTTTAGAGAGTACGTGGAAGTGATACCAGGCCTGGCCACTTTCACGTCGGCGTTTGAGTTGTCACGATGAACGCTTTCGGATCCTCAACGATGTGTGCGGGACGAAAAAGAAGCCCGGTGCATTGTGTACATGGTACATTTGTCATGGTGATATGGAACGTTCTCTTTTTCTCCCCCTCTCCAACTCCGCTGCTTCGATACCGTCATGAATGCTATGATTCCCCCCTCATTTCGCTCCCTCAATTTCGAAATATGATCTCGGCCTCCATGGTCGTTCTGGTTACCATTCTCTTGTTTTGTCGTCCTGTGTAAGATATATCGTATGTCGCTCGAGTCTTATCTAACGCATCTAACGATGTCCACATGCACGTATCTTGAATGAAATAGCGTCAACGTCGAGTTTGGGGGCTTGAGCTGTATATGAAAAGAAAACCCTTCAAGCAGTGTCCGGAGCGCCTGGAAACCTGTGCCAGGTCGGATGAGAATGACCGCAACTTGAAGTTGGCGCCAGGTCCGTCATCAAAAGTAGACACTTAATGCCAGTGGGCGGGAAATGGTAAATTGTCCTATCAGCCGTGTCAGGGTCGAATCTGCAGTCTCGTGTGGCAGCAGCGGTGAATGGAGGCCCGCGGTGGACAAGCAAACGAGCACTGCTAACGGACGGCGAAGAGCATCAACTCTTGCCAATTCTCTGTCGCCGATCCTGGCTCGACCATCCGCGGGGTTAGAATGTGGTGGACGGAGCAATATCCACAAAGCACGTCGCGGCCTTTGCCAGTGGTTGCTCTCCGGCGAGCACACATTGAACGCCAATGACTTACATCTATGCACATGTACCATCACAAAAATGCGTCAAGCACTTCTAGCAGTGATCAGCAGTTCCAGCTTCTCCGCATCCATCCCCGGAAGCTTGGGCACGATCTTGTACCGGAACGGAAGAGGATGTCTGCAGAGAGAATTTATATTAGAACGCACCCGCATTCGAGATTGAAAAAAAAAAAAAAAAAGGACGAGTCTGTCCGTCCATGACAACTTACATTGCAATCCCGCTCGAGAACCTCGGTTTCAACATGATCTCCTCGTCCAGGGGTTTCGATATCTTGAACACCGACGTGTCTGCAAAATGTCTCCCGACACAGATCCGCCGACCGAATCCGAACGCAATGTGTGTGATGTCGCTGGGTTTCAGAGACCCGTCATCGTTGAGACACCGCTCTGGTATGGACTCAAGATGATTGGAGTATTTGGACTCGTCGTGTGCCATTGACTCGGACCTGGTAAATTAGGTTATCAAGACATGTTTCGAAACCATGAGAACCCGCAGACCATAGGTTCGCTATAAAAAAAGGGGCACCTGAAAGCAGGTATCAACAGATGCTCAGTCACAGACAGATTGCTAATATCTACCCTTTGGAACGTGGAATCCGTTATACACGTCGTCTGTATGAGGAATCGCTGCGAGAGTTGAGAGAATCAACAACAAGAGATAAATCACTCATCGCTCACAACAGGACAGTATCTAAATGTTTCCCGGAAAATGGCATTCACGAAGGGTAACGATAGTCGATCCTCTATCGTCGGCAACCTAACATCGTCGATTTGTGCTTGTACTTTCTCCAGCACTTCTGGGTGCAACACAACCATCATGAAGAACGACATGAGGACCGAATTGGACTGCTCTAGATGTTAATCACAAAAAATCAAAAACATTACGTCGCGTACGGTTTCTGGTGCAGCCAACGCGCTAGAGAACACGCAATAAGCAAGGAATCTCACCAGGCACGTAAACAACATACCCAAAAATGCGGTCCCAGACGCCTCCTTGTGCGCCTGCACCCACGATTCCTCGGGTAAGATTCCTTTCTCTTTTACATCTCAAAGTGTATCATGTACCATGGGTGGTGCGTTGTTACTACCGCTCAGCTAGCCAATATGATCAACGTGCGCACAACAAGAGTGATTGAATTGACCATTACCGCGCTTTGAAGATGAGTACTCAAAGGGTCGTTCTACACACTGCTTCGCAAAAGTGCGTGCCGTCACTAGCTCTGTCTTTAATGACATGCCGGGAAACCATGACGGGAGACGGAGCACTTCCAGAGGGTTGGTCTCATGATCAAACATGAAACAGGGTATGTAATCGACTCACGGAGCGGGAAGGCACCCATTATGACGGCAACATCAGGGCGCAGAGCAGGTAAGACAATGGTCAACAGGTTTTTAACAATGTCCACAAGTTCATCTTTTCGAGATGGTGGATCATGGTCGTACATGCTGTTCAGGATGATGGAAGCCGTATACCTAGACGGTGAGTTGAGTTAGGTTTATCTCAACAGTCACCCTATGACGCTTACTCGAACACATGATCACCGAGCTGATCTGGTGTATTGAACAACCGCCGGAGGAGATGACATGCCATGTGATGTTGATAAGGCAGAAATCTGACTGCCGCTTGGGGCCGAAATGTCTGGTGGAAGAACATTAGGTATTGTATTGGGGAGGGGAGACTGTGGATATATAGAAGGGTTAGCATTACTTTTATCTTTGGACTTTCAATGCTAGCTGCTGCCGGTGGTGCGCCACTTGTGATAGTATAGGCAATTTTCATGTAACTCTGGCGTGTGGGCATGAAAGTTTAGTGATGCTGCAAGAGACTCGTGTAGTCCCAGAGTGTAACATCACGAGAACTACAAAACTCTGATAAGACCCTTATAAGCGTCTTATAACGGTAGGTGTTCTGCTGAGCAACGTTAGTTCTTGTCAAAGGCTTATATTTCCTTGGCAAGGTTGGGAATCCAGATATTAGGGATATAAGGTCAATATAAGCACTTGGCAAGAAGTATCAGCAGCATAGCAGAAATAGACAAATTCATATTGTTTGCCAGCGATTTGGGGTTCTCGTGATGAAACCGCTCCCAAGGCTGATAGTTGGAACATCAATTGTCAATCATTCACTATCATGAGTGAACTCAAATGTAAGTTTGTCACGGTATCAACGAATTCATCATAGTCATATGCACACAGAATGATTGACACTGTGTATCCTAATGGTGAGATAGGCTTATCATAGCATTCACTGTCATACACTTACTCGAGCACATGATTGTCAAGCTCTCCTGGGCTATTCCACAACTGCCGAAGAGGTTGAGATGAAGAGCGTGATGAGAAACGAAAACCTAACAGTTGATTCATAATGAGAGATGGTCTGAAAAGTTCCTGGACCAGTTCCCGAACAGCTCCTTTGCGTCTTTTCCGACTTGAATGTGTTTTCCAAGTAGTCGAGATCGCATGCATGATATTAGCTCCTGTTGTGATGGCCTGTCAAGGCGTCAACTGTCAATCGTTCGTCAACATGAGAGAATCTAGTTGACAATCAAACATTTCATTGATCGAAGCAAATAATGTATATTTCTCTCGCAGCGAGTTCTCTTCAGGTTCTCGTACATATGACTGCAACTTGCAAGATAGAATGAAAGACCTTGTACTATGTAGCTTGCCATCACCACGCCAAGCGAGTAGTCCTGGATGCGAGTAAAACATGCTCTGGCCCAGTTGTAGTAGACAAACATAAAAGAATGATGAAGTGAGTGACTCTTGGTGGGAAAGTGCAGCGTCATTCCGGACTTTTTGCCAAGAGCTGCCCACTTGTATTCAGGGATCATACTGTTCGATGCGTGGTGTCAACTGCAACATGTAAGCATCAGCTCCAAACTTGAGTCCGATGAACGAAGAGGCATATCCACGGCGTCAAGAGAGCAAACGTGCGACCGTGATTAGGTAAGATTATGTAACGACTCCTTGGCTGCCGACTGATGCTCTGCGACCCGAGTGAGGTGTCAGTATGTGGTTCAATCTAAGAGAGAGAGGGACGGGCAAGCGCTCTGGGGTGGGTGCGACGAAACTCGGCTGTCGAGCTGCGGTTGGTGGCAGAGGCGATGCGAGGAGGAGCGAGAAGCGTGGGAACTACCTCTGCTGGTCCGCAGATCTTACGTTGCGGCTGCGCTCGTACCTCGCTTTTCCACAACGTGCTCATGCATAGGCGTTAGACCCACTGACCGGTCCAAGTTATCACCGAGTTTGCAACCTAGAAACGAACACGAGACTCCGAGTCACTTGATTTACGAAACAAGCTCGGACGAACCACTGCCAGTGGAGGCACATGTGCACGAGTCATGGGTGACGGGTAACCAACCGAGAACAGTTTTGCCAGTCTGCCACGTATGAGGAACGCTCGCGCTTCACGAATCACGGAGGCAGTCTACACACATATGAGTCAAAATCATGAAATTAAACCAACTGACCACTGAAGTACTGACCATTGGTCAGGGGCGACTGCGCACAATCGCGGTGCTGGCGCGCAGCAGTGTTGCGCCATTCATGGCCAACGGCTTACATACGTGACCATGACATTCATACATACCAAAAGTCCCGGTCACAGGTGCGCAGTAAAGTGTGAAATGAAAACACACGATGCAAAGCTTGCTAAGCTGGCTCGGATTCAGACACGACCGGCCCATTATCACTCCACCCATTCCCAGCCAAAAACGGAAGACGAGACTAATAGAGACGAAAGTAGGGCAGTGGGGAAGACTCATCGACGTGGCATGCCAAAACTGAAATGCGTCGCGGCATCGTGTATATACTTGCGTACGGCTGCTACATAGCAAGACCAGAGCGGTCGGACGGATAATTTAAGCTGGGTCGCAACCCTGTGGCACGACGGGTCAAGTTGACACCGAGAGCGACGGTCGGACCCGATCGACGTCAAGTATGTGTTCGACAGTCGAAGCGAACTTTTGACGTTCTCGTCATCTCCGTACCCAGCCAAGTTCCTTGGCCCAGGAAGCACCTGCCAACTTGGCTTGCCTGGATTCTTGAATGAAGGCGGCGCCGCCATACTGCCTCGGAGAGTTGATCCTGCCGACGCTCATATCCGACACGGAGGTCGCTGGACCTTACCCGCCAGAACCCTTGGCAAAGAGAAGCGTTCGAGCCACCGTCGGTGAGTCAGGGGATCTAGGCCAGTCCAGATTCCAAATTCTTCAAAAGGTCTCATACTTACAGGTAATGATCCGGCGGCAAGCCGGCGTCCGTCACGGACCGTGCTGGGCGGTTTCGGAGATCGATGTCGAACAGGTGTGTAAAAAGGTTGGACATTGTCGGGGAACATATCAGACACCAGAGCGCACACACTCGGCACCGTCCGCAGCCCATTGGAGCGGTCCACATACCAGTACGTGTACCTCGACAAAGATGCGTCGAACCCGGACACGATGCAAGTGTTTCATGCGCCACCAATGCGATCGGGCCGAGTCCACTTCCGAGGCCCCCTCTGAGACCTACCGTGACTACGACGCTTCTAGATCCTCTTCTCGGGTCTCTTCAAGTTTCTGGGCATCCGCACCGCCGGGCAAGACGCGATCCGACGGTAGGCACGACCGGGTACCCATTCCCCCACGATTGTCATGCTTACCGTTTGACTGACACCCCCTGTACTGCCACGTTGTGTATTTGATGTCGATTTCAAGCGCTTTTTTGGTGCAGGGGAGCTACACAACGCGCTGGATTCTCCGTCATCAACGACTGAACGTGTGTCGTACATATATGTACATACCGAGTACCCTCTGTTACCATACCGGTCACCAACGTTTTTTTTTTCTTGTTGTTATCCCGCCATCATCGCGCTCCGATGACATTTGACAATATTGTGATATGATCGGATGCCACCCCAACCGTCCCCCCCGCTCGTGTTGCCCTCCCTCTGAGTCGTTCTTGACGACGCGCTTCAAACACTGGCACGAAACCACTTTTTTTTTTTGACACCCTAGCATTTAGAAAAAAAGAGAGTCAAGGGCGTCCGATGCGTTGTTGTGAACGAAGCCCGCACAAGTTCCGAGGAGCCGTCACGTTAGGATTTTGACGATTCTAGACGCAAGGGCAGATAAGGCATCCTTTTGGTCTTAATCAGCCCCATCAACATGATTCTCGATTCCCAGGCTTGAGTATATTGAAATCCCTCGGACTTGGTGATGGAACGGAGAGTTGCGACCTATCTCATCGATTACTATCGTCCTCGGCAGAATTGATTGCATGGTTTTACATTGTCGCCGCGACGCGGATCTAACGACACGTTTGTTTGTTTCGGAATGAATAATACGCGCGCGGTCCCAGATGTTTCAAGTGCATCCATGTCGTGGCGACAAGTTGCCGCCGTAGTTGCGGCAGAGAGTCAAGTTATCGGCCATCAGTGGAACACACAAATAACCCAAGTGAATATTGTATGTAAGATCCACAGCTAGTGAATACACGAAAAAGTTTTACAATAAAAACCAGTTTCTATTAGAATGCTGAGATTGCTTAAAAGATGAGGTATCAAAATGGATGCGAGATGAACGTCATGCGGGTGGAACAAGGTAAATACAAAGCAAGTAAAGGTGGACCAGCCATAAAGAAGACGATGGATGTGACCTCTCCAGACACCAGCCCTGCACGGATGTGTCCGAGGTGACAGGGAGCGCGGGTGACTACCCGGGGATGTGGGAAGCAGTGTGGGCGTCGACTTGTAACGCGATGGGGAAAGGTGTAGTGCCGCACAAGGGGCGACGATCGGTGGTACCACGGGCCGGATGATGCGAGTGGCCCAACTATCGACGTCCGAGGTACCGCCAGTACATGGGGTTCGGCGGCTGATATAGCAGGAGGGTGAGTTGCCAAGCAGGCAGGGTGGCACGACACATACCGATGTGGACGGTGTTGAGTAATCTGGAGATCTCGTGAGCGAAAAATGTGATGAAGAGAGGAGGAGACATACGTGCTAGGATGCATTCCCAGACATCTACGCCCCGACCTTTGGGATCCCAGGTGCCACATTGAGAAGAAAGGGGCCAGTTTACATTGATGTCCCATATGGTGGTTGCGTTTTTGATGACTGCGGCGGGCATCGTTGACATCTGCATGAGAGGCAGCGAAAGGGGGGGGGGGGGGATGGAGATGGACGGAGGCAAAATACGGGGCGACGACGGGTTGAATTTATACGGGATCGCGGCTAGTGATGCCGAATTGGAGAAGAAAGGGAGCCATGATCAGACGACACAGCCACTGAAACATTCATTTGCACAAAAACTTGGCCAGTTAAATTGGATACAATTTGAACCAAAAAGAGTCATCGATCCGACCAGGGTGCAGCGACACCCCCGCACGCCACAGAAGACACGAGAACGACGGGAAGAACACCGCGGGCGTCGAGGTGCCAACGGGCTGAAACCGTTCTGTCAGCTGCATTCGGTACGTTTGACCCGCTCGACTGGTTACCACAGAAACGACGTCATCCAGGTCTCTTTGCGACCTAATTTTGACCCGCTCTCCACTTGCCAACTTGTAGTTCCACCTTTGCCCGCAGTACATTACTAATGTCGGTCTAGGCCTACCAATCTCTCTATCTCGGGTTGCTCAAGGTTCACTTTTGGATGGCATGCGGAGATAAACAGTAACATGAAATGAAGCCGAGGGCGTCGCCGGATTTACCTGGCCAACGAGAGAACGACAGCACCGTGACCAGTCACACCTGCTGCGGTGACGAGAACTATCCCCTCTTTCCTTGTCGTATGACAGGTTCATTGTCGTCGCACCGTGGGCTGTCTCCCTGTTTCCCCGGACAACTCGCAACAGCCAAATCCGTACCGAGTGGCTCCCGAGGAGAACGCCAAGCTGCCACTTGTCAGTGGCACGACCTGCGAATACTTGCGGCAGCCGATTGAATAACTGTCGGTCGGCAATAACCGCAATCTTTACTGCAATCAAACCACTTTTGCCCACCCTCACAAAGTTTGCGTTCAGACAGAACGAATCAGGGTAAAACTTTCCATTACACACCGCGTATGTCCGAATTCAGATATCTCATATAAGAGAGATCTCGTGCGCGTCTGTCTCATTCACATGTGAGCCATGATTTCCCAAGGCTACCGCGGAAACCAGCTGGCATGACAAGTTCGTCTCAGTGAGAATGCGCATTGTCTGCCAGTGGCTCGCAAATTGCGATCGATTTGAAAGCGGGGTGGTTCACAACCACACGCAGCGTGATCGGTTGTTTTGAGTCGCCGGTTGAGCCAACGAATCGGCGAAGCCGATGCCAAACCCGGTTCATTTGGAAGGCACTAAAGAACGCACCCCAGTTCCTGAACAGCAAACTTGGCGCAGTGGGAGCTGAACTTTGTATGTATAAAGTTCCAGTTTCCTCGGGGTATGCTTATGTGAACTGATGTGTCATGGCGCCATGATACGGGGTCCCCACTTACTCCAGATCAGTGAGGCTCAGCCCACCGAGGGAACGTTGCGCGGCAAAAATGTCATCTCGTGGTCATACAGCCCGGTGAAAAGAACCAACGTTTCGATTGATGGAATCAATGGTGTGTATTCTTGGCGCGGCGCGACTGGGTCCATGGGCTTCCAAGGGAGCCGAGTAATATAAGTTTGGAATGGGTTACATCTGAAAATGTGGTCTTATTGCTCACAGAGATAGGTTCCACGGGCATGACTATCGATCCGAACACAAACCGAGATAGCGAATTGACAATGCACCGTTTTTAGGTGTTAATGGGACCAACCAGTCGGGGATCTCGTGTCTCGGCCAAGGTTGGGGAAGCTTTGGCTGGCCCCACAGATGGAAATTTATTGAAATGTCAAAAGTGAGGGGTTTGTCGGCCCATGGATAATCCTGGGTACCCGGCTGTTTGGCAACGTGTCCTACAGGGAAGGACGATATTAATATAAACGCGTGCGCCACAATGTTTGGGGGTTGCTTCACTCGTCGCGCCAAGGGATCTGTTACAGTAGGTGGAGCAAGAAGACCACCACATGCCCACGCCGACTGGACCGGTGGCAGGATCAACGAGATGGATAGACGATTCGCTGAGTGAGATCTGGTTCGGCCCATCAGTTGTCCAGCAGCACAACGCGAACACCGACGAGAATAGACAAGTTGACACCTACACATTGGCGCGCTCACACACTTGTCGTTTGAGTGATGGGTCCATGATTGGGCCCATTGATCATCAAGTTACCGTGAGAATAGACTAGAAATTTCGTACCCTCTTTCATACTCCCGCCACGCACCTGCCTCTTTGGTGTCGTGTACAGTGAATTTCCCAGCTTCAGTTTAATTTTTTTCTGGGGTGAGCGCGAGTCTGATTTGTCGGATTGCCATTGCCGTGCCTCGTTGCATCCAACAACGAGCGCATCCAAGGAAGATGCATAAAAAAGTGGTACGTATATCCCGGTCAAAACGGATGTTCCTGATCCTGTCGAGCTGAAGCCTGTGTTGAAAGTTGGTGCGCATAGGTGGTCTGGTCGTCGCCGGCGGCGCTAGCTTTTTGTATGCCAAGAAAGAGCTGAACGATCAACGGAGACGCCGCTTCGAAGAGGATGACCTCGCACGGGCCCAGGAACTGCATCATCAGCATGGTTCGTACTTTTCGCTGTGTTGGCATTTTTCCGTCTTATTTTCACGTGCACGCGATAGGTTCAGCATCCCCTCAAGACCGCACGGATCGACCACCTCCATGTCGGAGTCTATGAACTAGGGTCATCTCTGCTACAATCAATTCCATCTCATCATGCCCCATGTACCACAGTAACAACATGCCATGCACCGCGTGTTTCTTGACACGTGGGTCGGGTGCATTTTCTGCCCCCTCGGCCCTGGTGACCCCTTCAGGGGCAGCGGATTGCCATCGCCCACTCCCTTTTTTTATCTATCAAACATCGATAATCACACACCCCTTCCCTCCCAACAAAAAGGAGTCGCTGTTTTGACTTTTTGGCTGCGACAAGTGATCGGACGAGAGAT
>JBBPLZ010000011.1:21733-45624 GCA_038090055.1 Hemileccinum hortonii | reverse complement strand
TCTTGTATGTACTACCACGATTGATGATGGTGGTATTTTGAATGTGATGAAGTTTTGGAGATATTCGCAGCTCGATAGCAGAGGTCTGTGGAAATGATGTTGCAGCGCAGGTAGGGAAGGTATGGGGTTCGGACGCGGAAGGGGAATTGCAGGGAGTATGGAGAAGGACCGGACATCCGAGGCTATGGATCGCCATGGGTGAGTTCAATCTATCTAAACGCACCATCATAGAACATTGGTGAATGTTGGATTCTTCCATAGCCAACTTGGCCCGTTCTCGCCTGCACTCGTTGCATCTTGCGTTTCGTATGGTCTTTCCCCCTGAAGTACTGTACAAGACTGATGGGATTGAAACAGAGATCAAAGCCATTGAAACTGGAGTGGTGCCAGATGGAGAATATTGATATTGAACAAGCATCGGAGGTCGGAGCTATCAGGAGCAAGTACCGGTCGGGCCAGGCCCTTTTACTATGCCCATATACCGTGACTTGGTCAAACGATATTTCAAGGACTTGGTGAGCTTCACAACATTCGGGACTTTCTATACAACACTCTCACTATCCACGCACACAGTACACCCTAGAGTAGTGCGAACTTGAATGAACCCATTTGAAGCATAAGCCGAATGAGATTGTCAAAGTAGCTTATCACACTGAATGATTGTACCAACAGCAACTTGGGGCAAGTGGGGATGAGATTACAGGTAGGAGAAATGACCGAACAATTGATGCTAATATTCGGATCACAACGCCGGGCCGGTGGACGATCCAGTCATGATGCACAACCACAAACACATGTTTTTGAAACGCGTCTGCTATACTGCTGCAAGCCGTCCTCGACTTCGACAAATGGCGACTCCCTTTGACGATCCCACTCTCCTTCATCTCCGTGTGGATGTATCTCGCATCGACACAACATGCCCCCAGAAACAAGCCAACAAATGGCGCTCCACATTCGCGGCCAGTGTTTCGAACAAGAACCTAGGCACCCTCATGTCCTTTTTCCACGAACACGGCTTTTGGAAAGACATCTTGACCTCAACAGGCTTGCTTGCCCGGCTCGATTCTCTCGAGGCGCACCCGGAGAAGGTGGGTCATTTATCCAGGTGCAATGCGTACCTCCAATGACTCACGTGCTTCGCAGATTGGTGTTTTGCGTTGCACGCCCCCCACGCAGAAACTGGGAGGATCGACATCGACGCGAGATAAACTGTGATGATGGCGATCCTACGGTCCTCATCATTGGCGCTGGCTATAGCGGACTTCATGTAGCGGCAAGATTGACCAGTCTTGGCATCCCACCCTCGTCATCAATCAAAGCCGACGAATCGGCGATAACGTACGAATGAACACTGCAGTCATCCAGACATGAGATGCTGAAGTGACTCGTACTAGTGCACGACACGATACGTTTCTTCAAGACACTGTTTGTGAGCCGGTTCGCGGCAGGTACGCGCCATCTGAAACTCACGTGTGCACGCAGGGACCAATCAAATGCCATCCCTAGAGTAAGCACATTGCACACAACAGACAACTATTCATCGCGTGGTTCTTCAGTTATCCAAAGACATGACCTGCATAAAAGGTACTTTCAATTCATCTGCTCGTGTCATCTCTGACAGTGCGTAGCTGGGCAACTGGCTCGAATTTTACGCAATAGCTCTCGATCTAAATGTTTGGCTCTCCACCTCGGTCATGAGACGCATTTCAATCAAGAAACCAGAACCTGGCGGGTGTCTGTCGACCGAGGCGGAAATACGAGAACAATGACGGTCAAGTATCTTGTTTTTGCGACTGGTTTTGGTGGTTGGTTTGCCATGATGCCCGACATCCCAGGAAGGTGGGTCATCCTTGAAGCCGAGTCTCGTGGCCCAAATTCAAATCCTCCTATTTGAATGGTCAGGAATTATACAAGGGTTTCGTCTTGTATTCTAGTATACATCTGCGACAGAATATGAGGGGAAGAAGGCAGTCGTTATTGGGGCTGTTACTTCAGGTTTGGCCCACCCCTTTATCAGTTTTGGCTGTAGAACCAAAGCTTACGTAGCCCATGACATAGCCCAAGATGTGTGTCGCCACGGGTGCGATATCACAATATATGCGTTGCTGATTTATCCCGAGGTTTCCCCACTAACAAGCGCAGAATCCAGCATTCAAATATTCACCCACGTATGTCATTTCACAGAGGGCGTTGGTTGGAGGTATGGCAAAACCCGCATGTCGTCATCGAAGACTCTCCAATCGAATTCGCAGACATCCTCACCATCCCGTCGAACGTGTTCTGGATGGACGCATGGCCGCGGATGGTGCGTAGGTCCCAAGTGAGGGTCAAGATGTCTTTCCAAAAGCCGTGTTCGTGGAAGAGAGATACGACTGAGCCTAGATCCTCGGTCGAAACACTGGCCGCGAATGCGGAGAGCCATTTGTTGGCTTGTTCTAGCGGGGATGCCGAATCGATGGAAGGTACATCGACACCGAGGTGCTCGAGGGTGGGGTCGTCAAAGGCAGCCACCAGAGCGCCAGAACAAGTTAAATACACCATACAAGCGATTAGCGCTTGCCAGCGCAGCGGGATTGATGGTGTAGGTACCGCCAATGTAAGATCGCGTTCGCTTATAATCCTTGTCCTCTCCGCAAAGTAAATCTAAGATGATCAAGACGCCCCTGCTGCCCAGACCTCGGTCACCGTGACATAAAACCCGAATCTGCGCTTCCTTTGTCCCCTTCCATCAGCCTCATGGCTTCAACTTGAACGTTTTTATGCAGCGTTTCACCGCTATGACTGCTCCCGTCGCCGAATCTCTTACTATACCCGTTTTCAGTCTCTTTGCCACGTTCGAACTCTCTGCAGAGCGTCCGATCACCTACTTTGACATCGCCATCGACGGAAGACCAGTCGGTCGTATCATATTCTCTCTCTATGCGGATCTAGTTCCCAAAACCGCAGAAAACTTTCGTACGTCCCCACATCCTCATTGGCATGCACCTACCCAGCTAATCCGTTCTCGTAGGTGCACTCTGCACCGGTGAAAAGGGTGTCGGAAACTCTGGCAAACCGCTCTGCTATGCCGGGTCCAAATTCCACCGCGTCATCAAAGGGTGCGCGCGTCTTCCTTCGTATCCGTCCATTGAGATGCAGATCAGGCTTGACCTCGCTGTCTTTCCCGCAATAGGTTCATGTGTCAGGGTGGTGATTTCACAGCTGGAAATGGTATTTAATCTCCTTTCCCTTGTGCGATCACGTCCTCGCTCACCCCGGTCTAGGTACCGGCGGAGAGTCCATCTACGGTGAAAAGTTTGCGGACGAGGGGTTCCTAGTAAATCATGGGAGACCATTCCTCCTCTCCATGGTACGCATCGCGCGTGTTCTCAGGCTCCATCGATCATCCGTGTGCTCACCACCCACATCATACAGGCCAACGCGGGTAAAGACACCAACGGCTCCCAGTTCTTCATCACCGTCGCGGAGACACACCATTTGGACGGGAAACACGTCGTGTTTGGCGAGGTCATCAAGGGAAAATCGATTGGTGCATATCCCTTTCTTCACATAGTCAACGTCCTTGTCTCATGCCCATTTTGCCAGTCCGCAAGATCGAGCACCACCCAACGACTTCGGGAGACGTCCCAACAAAGCCCATCATCATCGTGGCCTGCGGCGTCCTATCCCCAGGTGATCCATCTCTGAATGAGTCCGCAAGCCAGAATGGGGATGGTTACGAAGATTACCCCGAAGACGATCCCCGCGCATCGGATGACCACGAGTACGCGTACACAGCCGCAAATGCCATCAAGAGCATCGGAAATGCGTTGCTCACAGGAAAAAACGACGACGGGTCCAAAGCTGGTGATGCGAGCCCACCCGCGGCATTGGAAAAGTATCTCAGTGCGTCAAGCTGCTCTTTGCATCGTGGATCACGATAAGCTCACGTGAGGACCTTCAGAGTCGTTGAGGTACCTGGACCAACACCATGCACTCCCAGATGACGCGCCGCCCCAGCGGAAAGAAGAATTTGATGAGCTCCGGACGGTCTTGCTCAATAACTCTGCACTCGCAGCGCTTCGCACTCAGCCACCCGACCCGACACTGGCCGTGCACCAGACGACACGGGCGCACCTGCTGGCAGTCAAGGTCGAACACAAAGGTAGGTCATGTCTTCTGCGCGGTCTGGAACACCTTTTCACTAGAGATCACAGCGAAAGCACTCTACCGCCGCGCACTCGCCAAGGTGGCCCTGAAAGACGACGATGGTGCAAAGGGTGACTTGTTGGAAGCCAACAATCTCCTTACGGCGGAAGATTTTCTCAGCCTCAAGGTAGCAATCTCAACGGAACTCGCCAGAATCGCAGCGCGAGAAGGGGCTGAAAGAGAAGGAGAAGAAGAAGCTTTTTGCGTAGATTGGATTGCTTTAGACGCAGAGAGGGAGTTAACTGTAACGCCCGATTTCTAGTTCCACGTGCTCGATGAAGAGGTAGAGGAAGTGGCATTTTCCGACCAGCGTGCACTAAGCACTGGCACGACTCGGAGATGACTTGGACCCACCTCTCGGATGACGTGACACCGTGACAAGCGTTCCTGCGCCGGATAGTCAAACAACGCGTACTAGTAAACGCCGCTCCCCCCTTGAATGCTGGAGTGCCACCAGAGTGGCAGACACGTGCGTCATCATTGCATGCCAGTGGTCTCTGCATTGATAACTTGCTCGGCGGGCAGCACTTCTTCCGATCGGTCCAACCAATCGCATGAGTCTTTTGAGCGTGTTTGCAAAACACGTGTACTCTACATGGACGCAACACGCTCATGAGCACTTGCCGTTCTTTAGACTGCAGTGGCAACTCGAATAGAAAAGTAAGGTGGAGAAAGGGTATGATGTTTCGAAAGTCGCACGATAATCTCCAGAGACAATGAGGAAGTCGCCCAACTTCCCAAGTGACAAATGTAAGACCAGCGTGCCCTCGAGCGTCGACGAATCAAGATTCAATTTTGTCGCAAGCGCCCTACAACTTGAAACCCACTACTTATGTAGCGGGAATAACAAAACCAAGGAGGGCCAGGCAAGCAGTCCAATCAATGATACACAAGTAAGTGTATCATTGATTGGACTGCTGGTGTTGCCGGGCCCTTCTTGGTTTTGTTTATTCCTTTCCGCGTAGAGTACAACATACCAATGCAAATTTGGAAGACTCGAGCTTAACCACTAGACGCCGGTGGTTCCTTTTTCGAAGCTCATCAAACCCCAAATCGACACCCGGTTGTCTTTGCCTGCCGCGATCAACCACCGTCCTCGTCGGCGTTTTTTTTCGTCGGTCGTGTCATCCTCATCCTCATCCTCTTCATCTAATCCATCCTTGACATTACCAGGGTCCAGATCAATGGATCGTCCCCCGTATGTTGAAGCAAAAGTGAGTGCGTGACAGTTGTCTTTGTGATACATCAATGTCCCCAGTGGCTTAAAACTCTTGGTCGAGTAAAGCCGTATGCTAAATTCCACGGAGCCTGAGCAGCGTGGTCCCAGGGTCAGTGGACGAATGGGACTCACCGACCATCCCATCCCCCCACAGCGCATACACGCCCATCATCGCGGATGGCACTGACGCCATTTCCCGGATGCTTTGTTCTGAACGCACGGGCTGATTACTCATTTTCAACCTGCGTCAACATGTTCTTGAGTAGAGATACGTTCTCAGCTTTGTCTCGCGTCCGACGATGTGATCAGCAGAGACCGTCAGTGCAAAGCTACAGTCTTTTGAAATAGCCATGGCCATCACTAAAGCGACGGGGATCGGTAAAGAAACCAGACCTGTGCTAACACGCCAGCGGACGAACCTGTTTCAACATGCAACTGGCTCTTCCAGATGACATCCCATCCCTTGTCTTCCACTGTCTGTCTGCCTTCAGGAGAGGTACGCCGGCGGAGGACGACCCCCCATCCTCGTACGCACATGATAGTCGTAGTTCCCGCTGCGCCTTGGATATAGACTCGGACGATAGTGTCAAGGAGGCATAAAAGAGGTGCATGGACATGATGATGCCTGCAATGTCCTGTGGGTATATGTCGACGATGTACAGCTAGTATCTACGGACCAGATTTTCTCCCAGAACGGCCGTCGGAGAAGTGCGTGGCGGAGATATCCTGTGGGTCTCCGATGGCGGCATGAAGTCGTGTGCGATTGGGCAGCGTCCAAATGACCGCCTAAAGGAAGTGTTTATATGAGGGCTATAAATACCTGTTGGTAGAGCATACTAGGGCCGATTCGACGAGGTTTGGGACAGCGATGAGCGTTGTATCCTCACTGTCCGAACTTGAACTCGGAAGAAGAGCGAATCGACAAAAGTTGAGCGCATTGATGTCCAAGATAGCACAGTGAAGGCGGAGATTGATCTGTCAAAGAAGCTGCCCCGCCACGTCGGATGAACAGCGGTTCCATTGGACGCTGCCAGACGTGAATCTTGTTATCCCTGCCATTACTTGCAACAAGTGGCGACGAGGCGTCAGTTTCACGCAGTGACAATGGAAGGATACGGACGCAATGATGTGGTTGCTCAATTCTTCGATCCCTAGTATGCCTTCCTCGCGGACCTCCCAATTTGCGATCGCCCGGAGGGATCTGGTGGATGTGATGACAACCCGTCCGTTTGCGTCTCCAGAATATATTCGTTCGTTGTCTGACGAGATAAAGATGGCCAAGACTGGTTGCTGATGAATGCGCAGAGTAGTGGTGGTGGTGGCGGTGGTGTCGTCATGTTCCAAGGTAGAATCATCGTCCACGTAAGCCGATGATAAGATGATCGTAGTTTCGTGAGGCAAGTCTTTAGATAACGAAAGGATTGGATCGGAGCAATCTGTGTATGGACAAGCTCGATCGAAAGTCTTGAATGTTGTGAGACTGACAAAGTCATTGATTGCTCAAGTTACAGTATACGGGCATGGTAAAGGGGCCTGGACCGACCGGCGATCATATCACTACAACGGTGTCCAACCACTTGTTGATAGCACCGATCTCTAATACTCGTGCAATATCAAAATTCTTCATCTGGGACAATTCCAGTTTCAATGGCTTTGATCTCTGTCTCAGTCCCATCAGTCTTGTACATAGTACATCAAGGGGAATGACCATACGAAGCGCAAGGTGCAACGAGTGCAGCCGAGACAGGGCCAAGTTGGCTATGCGAGAAGCAAATCTTTCAGAAGATCCCATGGGGCATTTAGGGGGACTGAACTTACCCATTGTGATCCACAACCTCGGATGTCCAGTTCTTCTCCATACACCCTGCAATTCCCCTTCCGCATCCAAACCCCACACCTTTCCTACCTTTGCTGCAACATCAGCTCCGCAGACCTCTGCTATCGAGCTGTGAATATCCCCAAAGCTTTATCACATCCAAAGAACCCCGTTAGCATCAGTCATGATAAATTAGGAGTACAACTCACCCTGTCGCGAAAATGACGAGATCCCCTTCTAGTACAGTCCCATCCTCAAGCCCGACGCCTCCCTCTGTGAATCTGCGCACACACGTTCTACTTTTCACCTTGATAGTCCCGTCAATTATCTTCTGGCTGGTTCCGGTGTCTGAATCGATCGCATTGTTTGTCAAATCAAATACCAACGTTGCAAGAGACTCAGATATCAATATATCACTGACCAATGTAGATTCCCCCAGCCCTTTCGAGTAACAACGGCGCAGGCCCTGCTTCATCCGGACCGAGATACGTTTGAAACCCAGCTTTCGCTAGGTTGTCAAGGAGTTCCCTATTTCGCCAACATTGTCATGCGAAAACACGCCATGGAAACGGTGTTGCGCACTTATCGATCCCGTTGGCTGTATTCGCCGCTGACGCTTTATGTAAATACTTCATGGTTGCAAAGGGCAACACTACACTGAGGATGTCTGCAAATTCGATCGGAAAGTGTTCGTTGTATCTCCCTGGTCATTTGAGTGAGACAAAGGGGCGAGATGACGACATGCAAGTTTTGCCGTACCTCCAAAAGCAATTTCCATCGCCTTTTGCGAAATCACATACATGGGTGAACGCTGGATCCTACACCTATTAGGGGGAAATATGCTTGGGGTGAATCGGCAACGCATACATTGTGACATCACACCCGTGGCGACACAGGTCATGGGCTATATCGTGGGCTGCGCAAATGTGATTCTACGGCCAAAACCGATGAAAGGCGTGCCAAACCTGAAGTCCCAGCCCCAACAACAATCGCCTTCTTCCCCTCATATTCTGTCCCACAAGTATACTGGGTAGAATGCAGGACGGAACCTTGGTATAACTCCTAACCATTCAAAAGGGAGGATTCGAAATCAGTCACAAGGCTCGGCGTATAAGGAGCAAGGAAACGCCTTTCGCTGTGCCGTGCCCTCTTACGACCTACCTTTCCTGGGATATCGGGCATCTTTGCAAACCCACCACCAAAACCGGTCGCAAAGACAAGGTGCTTGACTATCATTGTCCTCGTGTTTCCGCCTCGGTCGACGGAAACCCGCCATGTTTTCGTTTCTTGATCAAAATCCGTGCTCGTGACTGTAGAGCGAAGCCAAACATTCAAGTCGAGAGCCGTTGCGTAAGATTCGAGCCAGTCGCCCAGCTAAAGAGTGTCAGAAATTACGTGAGCAGATAAACTGAAAGTACCTGTATGCGGGGCTATAAACAGGCCAAGTCTTTGGAAAACTGAGAACCACCAGATAAATATCTATTCTAGCTGGTCTTGATTTGACTACCCACTCTAGGTATGGCAATTGATTCCTCCCTATGTCCACGCGTGACTTTCAGATAGCGCATACATGCCACAAGTTGACTCACAAATGGTGTCATGAAGGTGTAGGGTATCATATCGTGTCCTCCACTACTGCAAGTCACTAGCATGTCTGGAAGAAAACATCGCTAACACGTACATTATCGCCGATACGCTGGTTTCTGTCAATCACGAGGGTGGGGACGCCAAGATAAGTCAGTCTTGCCGCCACGCCGAGTCCACTGTGACCAGCGCCAATGACAAGGACCGTGGGATCGCCGTTATCAAAGTCCATCTCGCGTCGACGTCGGTCCCGGTTTTCGTGTTGTGATAGTCGTGCACGCAAGACACCAATCTGCGAGGTCGACGTTGCATATCACATCGCTGGGGATACACAATGCACCTTGGAAGGGATATCTCACCTTCTCCGGGTGCGCCTTGAGAGAATCGAGCCGGGTGAGCAAGGACCACGCTTTCCAGGTGCCGTTTGGCGTGGGGACCAGGAATGCGACAGACATGCCCTTGCCGTGTTTTGTCTCGAATTCGAAACAGAAACGAATGAACACCAGGTCGGGGATCGGCTTGATGATCGTCGGGCCTCGTATCGCGTCCTCAAGCAGTTGGAATGCTGACAAGCCGGTCGCTGGAAGACGCGCGTTCAACAAGTTCTGGATGGATGGATGACCGCGGATGGTGCGTAGGTCCCAAGTGAGGGTCAAGATGTCTTTCCAAAAGCCGTGTTCGTGGAAGAGAGATACGAGTGAGCCTAGATTCTCGGTAGAAACACTGGCCGCGAATGCGGAGAGCCATTTGTTGGCTTGCTCTAACGGGGATGCTGAATCAATGGAAGATGGATCGACACCGAGGTGCTCGAGGGTGGGGTCGTCAAAGGCAGCCACCATAGCGCTGGAACGAGCTTGAAGTGGGAACGATTATAGCTCGCCATTATCGTGATTAGCTCAGGCTGATCAGAAATGCTGTCCGAGTCAAAGTAAGGCTTAGACTCCCTCTTATTCGGTAAACCTTCTGCCGGTAGTAGTGTATCTGCGGCCCAGCTCTATCACCATATAGCAGGAACACGTCAAAGGTGCTTTTTGGAGATTTTTGTCAAGCGATGGTGGTAAAGGATCCTGTTGATTGAACGTTCTCGCAATTTCTATCCGGTTTAGGTAAAGATCGCGTTCGCTTATAATCCTCATCCTCCTCCTCGTCGCCCTCCTCGTCCTTGCCATGTCCGAACTCTCTGCAGAGCGTCCGATCACCTACTTTGACATCGCCATCGACGGAAGACCAGTCGGTCGTATCATATTCTCTCTCTATGCGGATCTAGTTCCCAAAACCGCAGAAAACTTTCGTACGTCCCCACATCCTCATTGGCATGCACCTACCCAGCCAATCCGTTCTCGCAGGTGCACTCTGTACCGGTGAAAAGGGTGTCGGAAACTCTGGCAAACCACTCTGCTATGCCGGGTCCAAATTCCACCGCGTCATCAAAGGGTGCGCGCGTCTTCCTCCCTCGCATCCGTCCATTGAGATGCAGATCAGGCTTGACCTTGTTGTCTTGTCCCTAATAGGTTCATGTGCCAAGGTGGCGATTTCACAGCCGGAAATGGTATTTAATCTCATTTCCCTTGTGCGATCGCGTCCTCGCTCACCCCGGTCTAGGTACCGGCGGAGAGTCCATCTACGGTGAAAAGTTTGCAGACGAGGGGTTCCCCATGAACCATGACAAACCGTTCCTCCTCTCCATGGTAAGCATCGCGCGTGTTCTCAGGCTCCATCGATCATCCGTGTGCTCACCACCCACATCATACAGGCCAACGCGGGTAAAGACACCAACGGCTCCCAGTTCTTCATCACCGTCGCGGAGACACACCATTTGGACGGGAAACACGTCGTGTTTGGCGAGGTCATCAAGGGCAAATCGCTCGGTGTGTTTCCGTTTCATATAGTCAACGTGCTCGTCTCATGCCCATTTTGCCAGTCCGCAAGATCGAGCACCACCCAACGACTTCGGGAGACGTCCCAACAAAGCCCATCATCATCGTGGCCTGCGGCGTCCTATCTCCAGGTGATCCATCTCTGAATGAGTCCACAAGCCAGGATGGGGATGGTTACGAAGATTACCCCGAAGACGATCCCCGCGCATCGGATGACCACGAGTACGCGTACACAGCCGCAAATGCCATCAAGAGCATCGGAAATGCGTTGCTCACAGGAAAAAACGACGACGGGTCCAAAGCTGGTGATGCGAGCCCACCCGCGGCATTGGAAAAGTATCTCAGTGCGTCAGGCTGCCCTTTGCATCGTGGATCACGATAAGCTCACATGAGGACCTTCAGAGTCGTTGAGGTACCTGGACCAACACCATGCACTCCCAGATGACGCGCCGCCCCAGCGGAAAGAAGAATTTGATGAGCTCCGGACGGTCTTGCTCAATAACTCTGCACTCGCAGCGCTTCGCACTCAGCCACCCGACCCGACACTGGCCGTGCACCAGACGACACGGGCGCACCTGCTGGCAGTCAAGGTCGAACACAAAGGTAGGTCATGTCTTCTGCGCGGTCTGGAACACCTTTTCACTAGAGATCACAGCGAAAGCACTCTACCGCCGCGCACTCGCCAAGGTGGCCCTGAAAGACGACGATGGTGCGAAGAGCGACCTGTTGGAAGCCAACAATCTCCTCGGGGCAGAGGATCCTCTCAACCTCAAGGCAGTCATCTCGACCGAACTCGCCAGAATCGCGCAGCGCGAGAAAGGGCTGAAAGAGAAGGAGAAGAAGGCATACAAGAAGCTTTTTGCGTAGATCGGATTGGATTAGACACGGAGAGAACAGCAGTAATAGAAACCAATGTGACGCCCATTTTTTTGGGACTTCTATTTCCACGCGGTCAGTTATTCGATGAAGAGCAGAAGAAAGTCGCGTTTTCCGACGGGCGACGCTCTCGGATGGCCACCGGTCGGGTCATCGCGAAGTAAGACGGGAGCAAAGATACTCGCTGGCCACTCATTAGTGCATGCGAACAAGACGATCGACGGTAAAGTGTACCCAATGTATGCGCTTTGCTCGGACTGGCCGGGTCTATGTCACCCTGCTGGGCGATATAGTAGTGCAAGAGCGCCGTCAGCGACAACCATACCTTAAGCGTAGCCGTCAGTACGGGATGGGTGGCAGCCAATAACAAGCTGGATCACCCACATTGATGCTCTCGTGTGGAAACGCGTTGAGCACCTCAAACGCCTCATCCTTGTCCCTCACTCGCAGACAGTGCGCGTGGAGACGGGCAGGGACGACAGGTTCGATCAATGAGTCGAAGAGTGAAACAAGCGTGCTCGCAAACGCCGCAACCAACGCACGCTTGTCCCCATCAGGACCCTCTAACGGAAACTCGTCGCCCGTGTCAAGACACTCCACGGGTCACCCACGCTTCTCAGCCGACGCGCATGCACCAAGCACGAGACGACCCACCTCCCGGATGACGTTGCACAAGCGCTCCTGCGCCGGATAGTCAAACAACGCGTCCTAAACGCCGCTCCCCCTTGAATGCCAGAATGCCACCACAACGAGGTGAACGGGTACGTACGGTGGCAGACACATGCATCATCATCCAATTAATCAGTCGCATGACCTCTCTGGGCGCATTGATAGCTTGCTCTGCAGGCAGCACCTCCGCCGGTGACTTGAGAGTCCTGATCGGTCCAGCCAATCGCGTGAGTCTTTCGAGCGTGTTTGCAAAACACGTGTACTCTGCATGGATGCAACGCACTCATGAGCACTCGCTTTCAAAATCGAAATCATAACCCGAACAGAAAACAAGGGTGGAGAAAGGGTATGACGTTATGAAAGACGCACGATAATGTCCGGAGACGGTGAGGAAGTCGTCCTTCCCAAGTGCCGTATGTAAGACGAGCGTGCACTCCAGCGTCGGTACATCAAGATTCAATTCTGCCGCAGAATCGTCATCAACGTAAGCTGATAACAAGATGGTCGTAGTTTCGTGAGGGCGCAGAAGTCCCTATAACGAAATGATTGGAGCAATCTCTGTATGGACTAGCTCAAAATTGACGCACAACGATAGGCTCAACCCGGAGCCAGGAAGGTGCTATGATGACGTAGTTATTATCAGGGATATGAACCACCAGGTTTTGAGGGTACTCACTGATGTGATCTGAATCAGCAGTGGCGTGCACGAAGCGAAATACACATGGAACCTGTTTCATTCAAGATCCGGAATCAGTTACGTTCCATGACTTACTCCGTATATGCTGCAGACGACGTACATCGCCCTCATTTTGCGCCACAACTTGGCGGTGAATAACTTGTTTATAACTTACCCGCATAAGGCACACACGTTTGTCTTCAAAGTGATTCGAACTTACTTGACAGTTCCAAAATCTATCGAGACGGGCTGGATCTTGATCTTTGGCTTGCGTTCAGTGCCTTCGAGTCCAACGAGTTCGCGATGCAGTGCCGACATCATATTCTCGTACTGCGATTGATCGATGAGAGCCAACTGACACAAGGCGAGGCAATCCCCTTTGGTAAGCACCCTGATGAATACCATGAAGTTTGAACACGCACAGAAATATCGAAATCAGCAGAGACAGGCTTATGATCACTCATCGTAATCTCCGGATGGCTTCTATACGCTACCTGCGCCACCTTCATGTCAGGAGACGCCATGTACAGAATGCGATCCGTCCAGGCAGGTTTGCGTCTGGTCACGTTGAAAATCATCGAGTTATCGATCGGTGTTTTGCGAACACCTACTTCATGTCATATCCTAGGCGATCCTTTGATACACCAAGAGCTAAGCGGTATGTGCTACAGCATATATGGGTAAACGCCAACATCACAATAAACCCGATTGGAGAATCACGTACGGAGAATGGGTGATGTGATGTTCCGAAAAAGCCGCAAACGCCTTGTTACTCCGCATAGCAGCTCCAAGCTGGTCGTATGACAGTAGCGTCTGTATGCTGTCAATACCTGAAATATGCGAGAACAATAGTTTCCTTATGTCCCCGTCGGGTAAGTCTAACCGGTAATTGAGATCTAAACAAACGTGAAGCTCCACTCTTCGCGTGCGAAGAAAACTTCACCTCCCTAGACGAGATATCATGAGATCTATCAATTTCACGTTCAGGAAAGGGTGGACGCACCATCCAGAAGAGCGCATCGCTCTCGTATATGTCATAGGTATCCTCCGCAGGTGATGTTGGCGGGTAGCTCTCTGAATCATTCGATCCATGTGGAGAAAACGTCAGGCGTCCACTTAGTTCATGAAAATCATAATTCCGTCTCTCTACCATCTCGTCCGACGCCGCAAGATGTGCATTGACGAACGTCAAAATGGTCGAACGGCACATCGCTATCTGCGGATCTTTTGGAGTGAATTCCAATCTGATGGCTGTGGCACCCTTGTTTCCCTGTTGATTAATGCATGAGTCTTTCAGACTCGTCATGAAGAAAGCGCCACGGTTGGATACCATAAACCCCATGATACCTGAACCAGCGTCGCATGACCGAATATCAGTGAAACAAGGAGCGATGGCCTTCTTGACGATGACTATAAGCAACATGCCGACAAGTTGCCTCGAAGTAAGCTAGCAGTGCCCAGGGCAATCAAGTTTGATCTGGCCGCGCCAAGTAATGGGGCGTACTTTTTCATACAGTACGCGTTTCTCCCCGAGACCAGCGAAAATGGCTGTTATCCATTGATCCTCTTTCAGCGTACTTGTCGCATACAAAAGTGCTTCAGTGGAGAGATCCAGCTCCTGGAATCCCAAAACCAGCAGATCAGGTTCACCAAAAGCCTGTTCGTCAGTTGTGCCAGACAACGGATTGTTTTCGTGAAGTTCTACAAACAACCACAACTCGAGCGAGAACCAGGGAAAGTCGGACGAACGAACCTTGATGAAATGGATCTGAAGAGACTTCGAAAGGCGAAAGCTTCAAGGGGGATATCCAACCCGTCTTTACTTGACTCTGAGATCCGGGACTGCGTATCCACGGGTATAAATCTTGTGAGGGAGCCTTGCCATTAACGTTGAAGGTTCCGATCCGTATCCTGCACAATAGTGAATGGCTGAAAGAAAACACGTGGGGGAATTACACACTTGAGGTGTTTTACGTTACCACCCGAGGCCTCCTTTGCAGCAACCTGTTCGATCCAGTCATGCTGTACAATTGAAACATCCGAAACATCGTCTCCAGGGGAGCCGGCAGTGGCTGGAGACAAGCGTGTATGCAGCGGTTGCTTACGAAGGCGAAGATCGAGACGGCGAGATGACGGATCCAGAAAATACGCCTCGACCCAGGTGAAATCAGTACTAACAGGATGTAATGCGGCTTGTCAAAAGAGTAGTGTTAGAGTCCGGGTGGTCTAGGCTTGAGCAGACGCGTACTCGCAATCTCTTTCAAACGACGGCACTCGGTAGTAAGGCTTTGCAGATTTTGGGTATCACGAGTGCGAACTACGCATGCAAGCGGTCTGGTGTCTCGAGCATCACGCCTGATACTAAGATGCCAAGCTCACCCGATACTAGATTAGGCTGGACGAGCTAGAGCCTGGGGGGTGAAACTTACCAGACCACATTTCCGTGGGCACATTTGGATCGCTCTCTGCCGCGTGCGAGTCCAGTGGGCCCGTCTGAGCGACTGCCAAGGCCATGTACTCGGTGATGGGTAGTGCCTCGACTACTCTAAGTAGGCCATCGGCAACGGATGGGATCAAGATGAGCAGACTTTGAAACGATCGTGAGTATGGATCTTGCAAACCAAAATTTGACGAGTCTAGAACCTGCCAAGTTCCGTGTCCTGCGAATGGATACAATGCGTGACGAGGGCGATCAAACGCGGTGGAAAGTGCGAGCCAGATCGATCTGGTTTTGGATTGTTCTCTGCGAGATGTACGTTGAGGACGCATCTGAGGTTCTCGGAAGGACGAATGAGCGATCGGATCGCGTAGTCAGGGATCATGATGATGATCACACGACAAGAGAGATAATTCCCACGTTTCCCCACAAAGATTGTGAAATAAAGTGTGCCACGCCTTCTCTATTCACTTCCATCCATCCCTCAAATGACTCGCACTGAGCGCGCCACCTTTCCTCGTGCCCTCCTGAGGGACCGCTCCGAGTCAAAGTCCGGCCTCGACAAGTCCCTCCGCAAAGGTGGTAGCGGCCACCACAACTGGGGTAGCATCGCCAACGAGGACTACCTCGAGGCAGCCGCACTCGAGGACGGGGAAGAATCCCTCGCTGCAGAACAAAGCACGAGGGACTCTCGTGCGTTCACTACCCTCATCAATGTCCCGGATCGCTCACTTGGTCAATCCAGTCGAGAAGCACACATTCGAGAAAAGCTCCAACTCCCTTACCGAAGAGGAGAGGCATCTCGCGAGAAAATTTAGGAAGACCGCTCTCAAGGGCCAAGGTCACACTTGTTTTATTGATGATTCGCTGGTTTTCTCATCACTTGGCAGAGATTGATCTGTCTGAGATCGCCCGGACCTCGGCTGCAGTGTCCACTTCTCCCACTTCCCGCATTGCAGTCCCTATGGTGTAGGCTACATTTCGTGCCCCTGTAGTGTTTCTGTATGAAGCTGTATTTGTATTCCCCCAATCGTTGTAAGAACCAGTTCGTTAGTGGTGCAATGGACATGTTTTGTGGATCCATTGGTCATCTACCTTTCTCTGCCATCATCTCACCGTTTGATATCGCCATTCCGATCTGAAGGCGACGCAACAGCCATAGTAACACCATAACACCCGCAGCTATACTGGTATCCACCGAACGAGACTGCAGAATGTGGTCGCCAGTATCTACACGATAATAATTACTGTGTGCCACTCGCGTGACGAGCATGTCACGGTCAACACTTCTTCTGTGACTTGCAAACGGGCCGCCGCGGGTTTCCTTTAAATAGACACAAGGACAACGAATGGCGAGGAGTTGTGGACACACTCACCCACACACTGCGTACTTGCTGAATGTTTCGGTCAAAATCACTCTTGTCTCGAATAAACGTAACTGCGACATCCCCTGTCGCACGTCGCCCTTTTGCGTCTCCGCGTTTGCGTCATGCCAGCACTAGTAGTACTAGTGTACTTTCCCGAACTTCGTCACTCCCACTTTTGTTGGGCGCATTGACATGCACACTTCTAGGCTACACCATCGGCTCAATGGCCAGTCTGCCATCTCCGCTAGCTGCTCTCGCTCCCGGACGACGCCAACTGTCCGCGACGGACGATGAACCGACATATGGAACCCCAAATGATTTTCAAAGAGCCATACAGGAACTGAGGCAAACTTTCAACAGTGAGGGCCACGAGTCTGACGTGGTTTCCACCGACCCAGATGACCTCCGGCTACACGGCTTTTCGGAAAACGATTATTTTCCTGGTGCGTGCCGGTCTTTGCTGGTTGCTGGCTCTGCCATTTGAATTGTTCCGCCTTTGTGGTCGGGGTTCACTGTCAACTGCATACATGTCCTGATCGGACTCTACAGTCGCTCCCCATTCAGTAGTAGTGTACCCAAGAAGCACGGAAGACGTGGTCAGAATCATCAAAATAGCTACAAAGTATCGGATGCCAATAACGCCATTCTCGGGTGGAACGAATCTCGAAGGGAGTACTCGGGGGGTGAGCACTTGGTTCCTTTGTGTCTTTGACTATTCTGGGTGTCTCCAATACACCTGAGTTTCTTGCGTTCCTTGGTCACCCAAACAAACACATCATTTGTGATTCCCTTGATGTTGTTTTCGTTACTCCCTTTTTAGGTCCTTGGTTCGTTCACGGCTAACAGTAACTTCTGGATAGCATGCAGTAGGTGGTATCTGCGTTGACATGTCCAATATGTGCAAGATTCTCGAGATTCATGGTTCGTACATTTTGTCCTATTTGGGCAAACAGTTGATGCCTGTCTGTCCCACTGTTTATTCATGCTATTTCAAACATTGGGCTTGAAATGTTGCATTTTCTGAATTAAACGGAATATGACGAGATAGAACAAGACGCCGACATTGTGTGTCAACCTGGGGTCGGATGGATGCAGATCAATGAAATGTTGGAAGATAAAGGTGCTATCTATTTTATTATTTGAGCGGGGAAACCAAAGTGATCTGATGCTCATTGACACAAAGGCATCCCCTTATTCTTTCCAGTGAGTACACTGCTGATTCCTTCGTCCATTCCGTTCTGCGAGAAACGCTAATCAACACATGACACTGCTAGTTGGATCCTGGTCCGGGAGCAACGATCGGCGGGATGATGAGCACCGGCTGTTCCGGAAGTACGTCTCTCTCGGCTCAATATGACCATTGATTGATTCGTCTCAAAGCGAATGCCGTGCGGTATGGGACAGCCAAGGGGGAGTGGTTCCTCAACGCTGTATGTCTGTTCACTCCTATCTTACATCTGGGGTTGCATATATTTGTAACTTTGAGTTGCCACTTTTGCTGAACGTCACCAATTCACAGACAGTCGTCCTTCCCTCTGGGGAAGTCATTAAAACAAGACAGCGATCCAGGAAGTCTTCGGCGGGTTTCGACCTGACCAAGCTGTTCATTGGTGCAGAGGGTACTCTCGGGATTATCACCGAAGGTAGGTTCTGTAGTCGCCAGTTCCTTTGTGCCCAGTATTCCCACGCTTGTGATCCATGGGGAACGCTGATGATTATCTTGTTCGACAGTTACAATTCGCTTGGCTCCCGTGTTACCCACCACAGTTGCTGTTGCACACTTTCCTGATGTCAAGAAGGCGACAGAAGCTGTGATTGATATAATGAATCGTGGGGTTGGTATTCGTAAGTGCCGTGCAACCAACGCACATGGTCCGTGTTGAAATACCTCGCTCTTAGAATGCGTCGAGCTTTGTGACTCCGAATTCATGCGCGCAACCAACCTATTTGGTGCCTCTCAGCGGACCTACCCCGAAGTCGATTCCCTCTTCTTCAAATTCCAAGGCCCCACTCAAGCATCACTCCAGGAGACTTCCAAAATTGTCCAGGAGATTGTCAAAAAGCATGGTGCCAATGGCTTTACATCAGCGCGGAGCGAAAAAGAGGCGAAGGATTTGTGGGCTGATAGGAAGAACGCGCTATATGCATCATTGGCACTTTTGGAAGGTGCTAGGGGATGGGGTACAGACGTGTGGTCAGTCTTTCACCCGAGAGGTGCAGGTAACTTCGTTGATGTGGTGTATCATTTCATAGTGTCCCAGTCTCGAGGCTCCCTGATCTCGTCTACGAGACGAAGAAAGACATTCAGGAAGCAGGGCTTGTGACTACCATTGTAGGACACGTCGGTGATGGTCAGCGTCCATTCCTTTCTCCTGTGCTTAACATACTCAATTGGTCAACAGGCAATTTCCATTCTTTGCTTCTCTTTCGTAACGACGAAGAAATGGCAGCAGCGCGAGAAGTCGCACATAGGATGGCTGAACGAGCCATAAAGATGGAGGGTACATGTATGTTTTACTTCGCCACGTGCCACTTTGTTGTCTCCAGTATTCTCTCGCTCACAATGTGTTTTCCCCTAACATAGGCACGGGCGAGCACGGGGTTGGTATTGGCAAGCGCGAACACCTCCACTCTGAGCTGGGAGAAGGCACTGTCGAGCTGATGCGATCCATTAAAAAGCTGATAGACCCACTAGGCTTGTTCAATCCTGGAAAGGTCGGTGTCAACCTACCAGTTAATGCGTGGAGCTGACTTGACCCTCCAATGCACACGCCATTGTAGCTATACCCAGAGAAGATGAAAACCTCAGAGAAACAATAAGCGTCAGGTGGTGCTGGCTTTTCAGGTCACTTGAGAATGAATCATTGTGGCCACCATGCAAGTAGCAGAATGTGCGACGAGATATAGGATAGGATTCGAATCGCCTCAGTGGTTACTCCACGTGGATCCTTGAAAGCCTACTTCCCCAGCAGAAAGGATGTGTGACACCGCTCTGTTTCGTCTGTCCTACTAGCAAGTCAGCGACGTGAGCGTATTTCCCAACGAAGCGAGAAAAATAATTTGAACCTTGAGCCTCGTCTTGATGATGAGAATGTTTAACTGCATTCTTGCAGTAATGGTGATTACGCCTTCATTGACAGCTCGGAGCAACTTGAAGTCTCGCAGTCTATCAAGGTACAGTAGAAAAGGCCATAATGCATAAGCTTTTCATGGCACACTGACCATGATGATGGGCCTGCCAAGATGTCTGCTGATACATACTTCTCGTGATGGGATAACTTTCTGGCGGTGCTCACCATATGCATTATGACCTTACTGCTGTAACTCACATACATCCACATTGGGCATCAAAGACCAGCAGATTCAGGGCCACTTATCTCGCAAACAAGGACATAGCTATGACATCCGTAGTAGACCCATGGTCTAGAATCAGGAACAACTTACTGTACAGCCTTGAACTTGATCTGAGTCGTTGAATACGTACGCACACGAGGCACGACTTTCCGAAACAGGGAAATAGGTCGGCCAACAGTGGTCCAAGATCCAAACAGCGTGGAATTAAATCCACCTTTGTTCCCTGGTCCTTACGGACCAGGTACATTGACAATCACGGTTCGGCGCCAAGCCATTGCACGTGCAGGCAGGAAGGGGGGAGCACTGGCAGGTACGTTACAAAAGTTCCTGTCTTGACAGCCTCATCGATATGCACCTCTGTTCGACGGCGTAAATTCCAAGGCTCAGACCATCATATGCCCCTGCTTGGATACTTTCAGCGATATGGTCTAGATCGAGGTGCGGGAAAATGCGCTTTTGCAGTGACATGCATGATGAGATGCCCTCAGGCAACATCAAATACATCGAGACCGGTGTCACCAGGTACGTCGATTTGAAGGATGGGACAGAGAGAGCGGCTATTAACTCATGCTGCGGAGCACCTGAAAGATCCGTGATAGAAATTTTTCTCGATGTGACGTCTGTTGATCACTGAGTATCCTGACACCCTATAGAATGGTCACGCACCCCGCTGAGATACTCCAAGTAAATGTCGAGGAGGCATATAGGTCTTCCAATATACGATGTGAGCACTTGAACCAGCAGTGGCATTTCTCAGCGTAGAATGGAGAGAAAGAAGGGACGGAACGACTCCCCCTTGGTGTAAAACGCCGAACACTAGCACGAGCACCGTGTTGAATGTAAACCAAGTCGTCTGGGATGTCATGGTCGATCACAATCGCGCTCGACCTGCAGAGGAATGACTCACCCAGAAAAGTTTGCCTGGTCGAGGTGATTTTGCGGTGGCTGCCAACACAATAATCGGGAGAACCAACGGCGTCAGGAACCTAGGTTCTTGGTGGGGTTGAACAGATAAAATGGCCAGAGACAGGATAATGATCTGAATCAATGCTATAACAAATGTTGACCCGGATGGCGATGAAAAGTAGGAAGATGACATACTCTGTTTTAGGATATCCATCTCGAAATGCACTTTTTGAGGGCGACGGGTGGAGGGCTTCACATAATTGTACACACTGCACCATATAAACCATACGAACAGCGGCCCAAGTAACATTGGTAGATTAACACCAACATGTAGCCAGTTCGGATGTAGTCCATGGTCAGCGAGGTTGTCGGCCGATAGATTATATTTGACAAAATTGCAAGGCGCAATGACTAGCTTGGAAAAGTCACCACGAAAATAGTACGTATCGGCAGCGATGAATACGGAGACTGCCAATGTAGCCGTGCAGAACGGTGATAACAGCAAACCAATCGCCTGGATTGGAGAACCTGCTACCTGGAAGGAGAGATGAAGGACTTGGTACCCAATCGGGAGGGCAAACGCAACGAATGTTGGACGAGTAAAGATACCGACGACAGCGAGGACTGCAAGGAGGCGAAGATCGCGCTTGAGGCTATGGAACAGATGGGTCCGGCCATTAGTATTCTCCCTGGCTATGAGACGCGTCCGTTTGTCCACTATCCGCCGAAGGAGTACAAGACAGAGAGAAACCAGCACTGATTCGAGTGAGTTGGAGAACGGTCGAACTTGGAAGGTACATGTGACATAGGACGAGGCGAGTAAAAGTAAGCACAAGCGCCGAGAAGCGGGTGGTGAGACAAGACTCAAGACACTGTAATCTACGCCACTTCAGTAGTCACTCCAAGTAAGACAGAAAAAGAATTACCAAGGGCGCTGGATAGACACAGGAATGACAACCGCTGGACGCGAAGGACAAACCAGGGATGTACCACTAGTGCCAGTCGTTTGGCTTTACTTGGTGTCAGGCCAACTCAAAGACATTAGAAATTTCCTTACGTCCGAAAAGCAGCCACAAAGGTAAACCCGTGGTTACGAAAGTCGGCAGCACGGATCTGACTGGAAAGTCTGGAAGCCATTCCCAGGTGGTCAAAGCATGAAAGCCGAAGATATTTCCTTCCTCGCCCATGTCAATAAAAATGCTAGCTGAACCAAAAACAAGGGTACCAGCTGTGACCTCTCCATTTTGCATATGTTCGTCAGGATGTATGTACCCCATTCCATAAAGTGCGAACCAGACGCGAACCAGCCAAAGACCAATGTACGCCAACTTGAAAGGTCGTACTTTGACCATCGCGCCTGGCACTTAGATGAGGTAGATTTGTTACGGCGGAGTTTGAAAAGCAACTTGTCATCCGTCTGTATGGTCCGTCGTCCAACTCTGATCTGCAGATGAATCGCTAACAAGACGCTCACTTTGATCAACCTGTCTATCATTTGGACATCCATATAACTTGAACGTACTAATTATCAGGCTTCCCTCCACTTTTGTTCAGAATGCAACAACCTCCTCTACCCAAAAGCCGATCCGCAACGGCGCATCATGGTTTATGCGTGCAGGATATGCGAACACTTTGAAATCGGTGACAACAAGTGTGTGTACAGGAATGATTTGTTGACAGTGACCAAGTAAGTCACGATCCTGAGTGCTCGCAAGGCAAGTGCAGTATAGTCGTTGTGCTGAACTTGTCTACAGGGAGCAAATGGGAGTGACAACTGATCTGGGTTTGGATCCAACTCTGGTACGTTGACTCGCATTATGATTCTGCTTTTCGGATATTATTCCTTGCTCCGCATATAGGCCCACTCCAACATCTCATGTCCGCAATGTGGCCACGAAGAGTGCGCAACTTCCTGATTCTCTGCTGTACTAATCAACCAAGTCATTCGTTCGTCCACTTTAGTGCGGTGTTTTATCAGGATCAATCAAAGCGGAAGGAGACGCGTATGATCCTGTTCTTCGTTTGTGTGAAGTGTAACCATAGCTTCACGGACCCATCGCTCCCGCAGGAGAGTCGGCCAGACATGAGTTAGGAGCGTAGCCGTGGATGTATCACACGCTAAGACTTTTCTGATCCTGTGCGCTTTGTCGATCCCAGGTTTGGGATCACAGACATATGATCATCGGTTAGGCCGTTTCGTTTAAAAATACCATCCTCTCCAAGGGGTAGAAAGCAATGGACTCGTGCCGGCCCGTGGAGATAAGAGAACTGTCGGAGAACTTGCGCCCCATCATGACTACTTGCGTCCACGACTTGACTCCATAACGTCAACTTTTTTTCTCGTACTGGTGTTTACCCTGTAAGTGATCTTCCCTCCCAGAGGCTTAACTACATGGTACCGGTCCAACATATTGTCTCGGGGCTTACCGACCAGGCTGAGCTTAGGCTACCACGCCGCGAGCTTGCTATCGTACAAACGCTGAAGTACGTCGTAAGATTTTCATATGAAGCATTATGAACATATCGGCTACTAATCATCCATCGGCACGGTTCCGCTCCACAGTTCCACTATCTGGGCTCCTCGTTTCCTCGAACTTGCGCCATGTGTTCTCCCTCCCTTTTGTGCCTGTACACAAAAACGAAAGCCATGGGCTTCGTATAAGATGTGCCGTAAATTTACTCTCACCACAAAAATAGTGTACTTACCAACTTGAAGTTCTTGTTCGGCTGCCAAGTGCTCGTTTGCGAGGATGACTCAGTAGTTGTCCTTCAAAGCTTCATCGACTACTGTGAATGACAATTGGAACACGCGGTCTCCGATTATTCAGAACGAATGGGGATTTGTGGTTAGCGTTGCAGCGGCTACTGGGCCAAGACAAGAGGCCACAGCCCGAATGACGTATCACATAATGTTTGAAGGAT
>JBBPLZ010000011.1:1599-21637 GCA_038090055.1 Hemileccinum hortonii | reverse complement strand
GATTGAGGATTGATGGAACGGCTTAGCGAGAGGATGGGAACAAGGTGAGACTTTAAACGTTATTTGTTACAGGAGCGGAGTGAGCGTATGTTGGCATGTGCCAGTGGTGGCACACCGCAGCATCATCTCGGCCAACGTGTGACAGTCTTCGCGATTCTTCGTGTGCGAGAGTGCATGTCCACAAACCGGGGGGTCAACGGATGGTGGGGATCATCGATCAATCATGTCGGTCGAGTGCATGACTGAAGATGACGACTGCAGTGTTATCTTGGACCATATCAACCATCGGAAATGAAAGGTATGCGTGTCAGCGGATACTCGAATCCACAGATTAATGATAAGTTGGACTTGTTGCGGCGCTTACCGTGACGGGCTGAGACATGGTTGGGGTGCATGGCCCAAAGTTTGCGCGTGGCTGCCGGCATCGGACAATCGGACACGCCACTCGATAATGATGGGCCGCCAGAATTCTGGCAAAATGTTCGCAGGAAGACTGAGGTCGTAGGGCATCACCGGCCATGGAATCCGAAGTTCCGGAGAGAACAGCTGTCGCTACCCGGATGGTAAGACGCCGTATTGGGGTTGGAAGGTTTGGTCACAGCGCCGGCTGAATGATGCGGGTCGCGTACTTTGTTTTGGCAGACTTACTGAATCGCTGTCACTCACTGGCAGGGGAACGACTCGGATGGCGTCTCGAACCACATTACGCGACGTGATGCGGTGGCGGTTGACTCTGGCCCTGGATCGCGTACATAGAGAGGATGAAGCACAGACCTGAGACTTGGAGCAACTTGAAGTCTCCGAAACGGAGGTATCATGGTGACCGCCTTCTTTGATTCTGGCGGCGTCCTTGGGACGGTAACAATGCAGGAGTGCACTTTATTTCAAAGATAAGTTCAAAGTATGGGTTTGCAATCTCTGTATGTTGTTCCTAGACACCAAGCCCATGACTTGTGACCTCCTACGACAGCCAAACTGTAGCGGTGACATGGGCACCAGCGAAGCCAACGGCAAGGAAATCCGTGGAGCGGAAGGAAGTACAGGAAGTTGATGTTGATTATGATATGACGGGTATGAACTGGCCGTTCCAATTCAGGGCATGCCGATTGCCGAGATACGACCCTGCGCTGACATGATTCCAAATTGGGTCATCAGAGGCTGGCCCCGTACTTGGGTATAAATTTCGCCACTATACATCACTCTCGTTATTCCCTTTCTTTTTATTTTCTGCCCTTCTCTAGACGGTCGGTCATTAGCCCACAATGAAGTTCACCTTCGCCCTCGCTCTCGTTGCTGCCGCCACCGTTGTCTCAGCTGAGTCTAATGCCGCGCGCTTGGCCCGTGGATTGCCCCCGAACGCCCCCGTCAGGCGTGGTACCCAAACCGACCGTGAGTGTTGTCGACGTGTCTACCGTACTTTGGCCCTCATCCCATCCAGGTGCTCGCCGTGGCACTCCCTCAGGCAGCCCGTCACAGTGTGACACTGGTCCGGTCTACTGCTGCAACACCATGGGAAGCAGCGAGGACGACTACTTCTCTGGCTTGATAAGTGATCTTGGTATCGATTCCGTCTCCCCTGGTACTCTATGCGGTTCCGGCTGCAGTCCTTTGAGCATTATTGGGGTTGGAAGCGGCACATCCTGGTAAGTCGCTACCATTGCATGTTGACTCCGTTGACGTTGAATTTTTCCAGTGAGCAACAGCCTGTGTGCTGCAGTAACAACACTTTCAATGGTATAATCAACGTTGGGTGCTCCCCCGGTGAGTGACTACGCCTCGTCATGTTGCGCGTTACTTATCCAACCATTTAGTCAACATCAACCTCTAGAACACTGACCACTCTGTCGCACTGTTCATTCTTTTTTTTTTTTTCTTTTTATCGCGCAGTTCTTTATCAAAATCCATTAATCATACCCCATTCTTCTTCCCCTTGTCCTAGTTCGTTCCACACGCTTGGGATTGCTGTCTGCCCGATTTACTTCACTCTGCAACATGTAGTGTTGTAATGGTTGTGACTTGCAATACCCTTCCCCTTGCAAACAAAAAACTTAATCCGCAGAGGAGTATGACTAAATTGATTGCAACTAACAGTTGCACGGCGACACGAGATGGCGACTCGGATGTCTTTGTGGCAGGTAAGCGGCTTGTCACATTCTGTTATACGTAAGCGGACGTAAGTAAATAACGGAATTATAAAAATTTCTACAATCATTCCATTTTAGTGACTCGCCGTGAATCCCCGGTTTTTGCGTCTATCTTGTTTCAAATTTCCTGGCACCTATGAAATCTAAACTGTTGCCTCCATGGTAGCTACTACCACCATCATGCTAGGGCTGCGGCGCTCTAGAATCCTACGGACATGAAATTTTATAGAACCTGACGGGAGCACGGAAAAAGAGTTGAGGCTCCAGCGCCCTCTTCGGGAGTTCTAGAGATGCGGGTGTTTGAAATTTCAACCCCTACCCATTGGATAGTGACCCAACAAGTTCGCATTGCATCATTTTCACATGCTGGGCGGGTCGAGTATATACATTTAGTGATTCTCTGTCCAGGTGTTTCAAAATATATTTGGCACATACAAGTTTTTTTTTGGATCTGTTGCCACGGTGGTAAATTCTCAGCGTTATCAGTGGCGCCGTGATATGATCCTGGACCAAGCCCGCGAATACCGGCGACGAACCCCTGACCGCCCGGGGAGACACGTCAAGGTAATAGCAGCGAAACATCGCCAAGAGCTTCGGCGCTGAGACCTCGAGAAGATCTGGCCACGATCTTGAAACGGAGGGCGCAAATAGAACGCAGACCACGTCGTCTGAATCAATCCAGCGCCCCAGTGTCAACGTGACGCTGCGCCATGGTAGTTAGGCCGGAAGTTCGCAAGCCCGCCGTGAGGTACGCAGGTGTCAAGCGAGTTTGATGTAAGACAAACCTGCAATGACACAAGCATCACCAAAGTTCGGTTCACCTGCATTGATGGACCTTTGAAATTTTTGAGGGGCGGCCGAAATTACAAGGGCCACATCTTTTATGTATTTCGGGTTGAGTCAAAGATTCCAGACTTTTCCAAAAAAAAAAAAAAAACCGGAGATCCTACATACAATTGAATGGAATGACGTTTGTCTCCTAGGACCCGCAGCTGTCAGTAGACGCAGAAGACCGTAAACCCTATTTTGTGCAACTGTGCAGTACTCACGGAGATTGCCGGGTGGCTTGGAGACACATACCGCGAATCCCAGCAAGCCTCACAGTACACCGCCCGCGCCGACGTCAAGATGCCTAGAAGTATGTCCCCGTTCTCCTCGATCACCGCCTAGACCTGACGAGCGCCTCCAGTCTACAAGCCAGGAAAAGTAATACTTTTTCGTCCACCTTCGGATGCAGACTGACAAGTTCACCCGCTCCAGGTTGCCATCGTCTTGCAGGGCCGTCAGGCAGGCAAGAAGGTTGTCGTCATCAAGCAGCTCGATGAAGGAACCAAGGAACGTCCCTACCCCCACGCGATCGTTGCTGGCGTCGAGCGTTACCCGCGAAAAGTGACTCGTCGCATGGGCACCAAGAAGGTACAACGGAGAAGCAGAGTAAAGCCCTTCATCAAGGTCAATTGACTTTTCAGATCTCATTTCGCTCTATCGTGACCAAAGACCGTGTGCCGTGCAGGTCGTCAATTACTCGCATCTCTTCCCCACTCGTTACGCTTTGGAATTGGAGAATCTCAAGGGTGCAGTCGCTGCAGAGACCTTCGAGGAGCCTACGCAACGAGAGAACGCTCGCAAAAACATCAAGAAACTGTTCGAGGAACGGTACCAGGGTGGCAAGAACAAGTGGTTCTTCCAACCTCTCCGTGTAAGTAACGCCACCGTAGCCATTGCTTCCATGTCTCAAAAATTTTGTTCCTTCAGTTCTGATTGCATCCTTTATTCCGTGGTGTTTGGGAGAGGACACAAAACCACATGTACCCTACATGTCTTTACCTGACGCATGACCTCCTGCACCTTTTGCCTGACATGCAGCTTCTTTTCCGGGAAAAGTCACTCGCACATTTTTTCTCAAGGTGTGAGCAGTGTGACGGAAAAAACTGATTCTCAGTGTGTTCATGCTCAAATTCATCTCGAGGCAAGGGTTAGAGAGCCAAAAAAAAGAATGACAGATTGTCTATTACGCAAGTCGATAATCAAGGGTAACAAGCCTATGCATGCCGTAATCTCACAGAGCACTTGCACCTATCGGGAGTCATATCAACGTCCACCACAAAAAGGGCATACGAGTAACGTACCAGTGATAATGTCGACCAGCTCGTTCGTGATGGCGGCTTGGCGGCCACGATTGTATTGCATCGTGAGAGAGCTAATCATATCCTTGGCATTCTTTGATGCATTGTCCATGGCGTTACGACTGTTGGTGCGAATAGGACATTGATTTGAACAATGGTGAGAGATGATTATGCGTACCGAGCGCTCTGTTCACACGCATGTGCTTCGACAAGGGCAGCATAGATGGCGTTCGCCAGTGAAAATTCCGCAAGGTCCTTGGTGACATCGTCCTCCATCTCATATGCGCGAAAGCCGGCTGCAGAGACGACGCATGTAAACAAGATACGCATATACACGATAACAAGACTTACGCGATTCCTTGAACGTGTTCTCGTTGGCAACCTGGACAATACCAGCCTCATACGAGATAGCCGAGACGAATTTGTTGTACACGATAGCAATCGAATCGTGCTCGACACCGCTCTTGACGATCAGGTCAGCAACACCGGCAGCGTCCGCAAACGTAGGAATGTCGCGTCCAATTTGATTGAAAGTGAGGGTGAGGTTTTTGCCAAGTGCACGGGCGAGCTGACCCTTGGACTTGTCACCAACAACCATCACCGGGGAATCGGCGTCGACGGGGTTCTCAGTGTCTGCCAGAGCACGGCGGGTGGCTTTCGAGACGGAGGAGTGGATACCACCACAGAGACCCTTGTCGGAAGAAATGACGATGAAGAGTTTACGTTTTGCAGGTGTCTCTGAAGGAGTGTGCTCAAATATTTCTGTACGACGCGGGTCGGGTTAGCGGATACGCTCGGCGTGGAGGGGTGCGCGGCACACACCAGAGTTGGCGATACCGTATTCTTTGCCTGCGACCATGGCGCGCTGCGCCTTGGCAAGCTTAGTGGACGCAATCATCTTCATCGACTACACCGAAAGGTAACTCAATACCATCCCGCTCTCAAGCGCGAGACAGCGACCTACTTTGGTGATTTTCTCGATGTTTCTGACCGACTTGAGTCGCAGCTCGATCTCACGGAGGGTGGCCATGTTGCGGGCATTTTGGGGGGCAGCACTGTGACGGTGAGCCTGCTGAGCGGCGAGACGAGCAACGGACTGCCTAGCGAACATGTCCCTCTGAAAAGTGTAATGGTGAGCAAATACTCGGGAAACATCGGCACCAGCGAGCGGGGTCCAAATAACCATGCCGAAATTAGCGCGCCGACTGAAATACTCGGCATCGATTCTACCTGATGGCGAGTGACTCGATAATATTGACAACGAGCAACACGACGTCCTCATCGACGACGACGACGACGACAACATGGCATCGGAAGAACCATTGTTTGACCCGTCTCTGAAGAAACGCAAGAAAAAGACCGTCGCATTTACCGAAGACCCGCTTGGGCCAGAAGCAGACCCCACTACCCCAGCACCAACCACAATCGAGAGTACGACAACCAACGGCGATGCGGTCGACCTCGGGCCCGCCACCGTCCATGAGCAGATGAAGCGCAATCAGACCGTCGAGGGTGGAGATGCTGACGGAGACGATCAGAAGCAGGATGACGAGTTCAAGTCCATGTTCCCCGATGGTCTGAAGAAGAAGAAGAAAAAGAAGGACATCCCAATGGATCTCGTATGTCATGTGGTCCTCCTCATCTGTATTCGTCTGATCCATCAAATCAGGGCGAGGATGGTTCTGGCGCATCAACACCAGCAAGCGGTCCCTCCGCCGCGGTCGCCTCCGAAGACCTTGACTTCTCCGACATGAAGAAGAAGAAGAAATCGTCCAAGAAAAAGGCCATGGAAGAGTTTGAAAAGGAGCTCGAAGAATCGAAATCGAAAGAAGTTGTAGAGGGTGCTGATGACGTCGAGATCGATGATGGCGAACACCTCAACGACATCGACGAAGCGGAACTGGGTGACGATCCGTTCGCGAGACCAGAGGTACCCACGAGTGTTGACTCTGGCAGTGAGCCTTGGCTTACTAGCGATCGTGACTATACATATCAAGAGGCAAGTATCCTAGTTCCGAATCATGTCTGATCATTCTCATCCCTATCTCTGTAGTTGCTCACGCGTTTCTATGTCTCCCTCCATGCATCTAATCCATCCCTTCTCACCTCCGCTGGCAAGCGGTACACCATCGCCCCACCCCAAATCCTCCGAGAAGGTGTCCGTCGTTCCATCTTTGCAAACGTCGCAGATATCTGCAAGCGTATGCACAGATCTCCAGAACATGTCATCCAATTCCTCTTTGCTGAAATGGGTACGACGGGAAGCGTTGACGGTTCAGGGAGATTAGTTATCAAAGGCCGCTTCCAACCAAAACAGGTAGAGAACGTGTTGAGGAGGTACATCGGTTAGTCTGGCACCTTATGATATGCTTTGGTGAATAGTTTATCGGCTGACGCTTGATGGCTTCCTATAGTCGAATATGTCACCTGCAAAACATGCAAATCACCCGACACACTCCTTACGAAGGAGAACCGTATATTCTTCATGTCCTGTGAGTCATGCGGCTCACGACGATCCGTCAACGCCATCAAGAGCGGTTATCAGGCCCAGGTCGGCAAGAGGAGTAAGAACAAAACTGGTTAAGGGTCTAGGTGAAAGGACTATACACGGCATATGCATGAACATCTCATTGGATATGGCGAGGAGAGACTGGATCAAACCCCTGTGGCACACCATACGACAGAGTTGACAGCATCCCATTGCACCAGTATCAGAATCCATGTACAATTCGTCACTTTCATGCTCACGGATATCGTGCGTGCACCAAAAAAATGGTCCTTCAGAAGAGACAACTTCCCAAGGTAAATCGAACAAAGCGAAATTAGAAAAGAAGAAACTAAAACAACGCATAAAATATGGCACAGAAGAACGTTTTCACGCACGAGCACGGAAATAAAACATATGCACCCTAGGCCCCAATATCACCGACCCGCGTCAATGCAACCCTCCGTTTTTTCTTGGGCGGTTGCTCCTTTGCTTCTTCGACCGCACCAGACTTGTCTGCACCAGCACTATTCCCACTGGCTGGTACGGAATCTTCGACGCCCGGCTTGGAGGTCAGCACTGGCTGTGAGAATGACTCGTTTCCCTGCCCCCGCTTTGCGGGAACCATTGGTGGTGCAATGACAGGCGGCGCTACACTCGTACTGGCTGGCGTCAACGGGGCAGCATGAGTAGACATAGACCCTGACGCCGCATATGTGAGCGGTACGAAGTTGTGCTGAGCTATCGACTGCAGCTGGAGCGTCGATTGTTGAGTATGGTGTGCTGGGAGCAGCTCATCGAAGATGATGAGGGTACAATAGCCATCTCGTGAGGAAAGCACGAGTGTTTGCCCATCTGGAGACCTGGACAGACAAGTGAGCCAACGCCCGGAGAGTTCACATGACAGAACACCACAAACCATGACAGATCCGTAAACTCATCATAGTGTAATTTCGTCAACAAACAGACTGGCCCCGCTTGTTGCGTGTCATAAATAGTGACAGTGTCCATCGTCAACACTGCGTATAGCATTCGGTAGGGAAGCGCGAATACAGACCCAGTGCCACTCGGCGAGGAGACAACGGGTGCGGGAGTTTTTGAAGACGTAGACGCATTGGAATTGGACTGCTTCAGCGGATGCAGCGAAGGTGAATGCACTGCAAATGCATCAGAGCCGGCGATTGGGAGCTGGAAAGGTGGGGCCTTCTCTGCTCGTGAAGATGGGGAGGGTGCAGGTTGCTCATATGCCAACCCGCCGGTTCCGCTGGTGAGATCGACAGCTAGTCTCCCTTCTTTGTCCTTATCCAGAACGGCAGTTTTCGTTTCCTCCACCCTGGCACCGACAACACCATGGCGCAGTTCGTAGAGGATAGGAGAGAAGCGTACTGCGACAGAGGCTTTCTTGTGGCCAGGAAGCTGGGCAATAGGTGGGCGTGCAAAGTTGGCACGCGAATAAATGAAAACAGACGATGCGGAGTTTGGGTTGGCAACTTCGCTTTGCGTTGAACTTGAACTATTCTTGTCAGACGAACGGCCCTTGCGACCTCTCGTAGGGGTCTCATCTCCCTTCACGCCAGCATTGAAAGAAAGGTCTTCAAAGTGTCCCGCGGGGGTGAGCAACAAACCGCCGTCCGGACTAAATGTTAACCTCCGAAAGAAGTTCGTGAAACTCTCGTCTCCGTATAGCTTTATAGTTGACCATGCTGGTGAGGGCAAGGCGCGTATAGCGGGAAGAGGAGGCATGGGGGAGGGAGAACGCCCGTATCTGGAGAAGTGGGAGTGAGACGGGGACGATGGGGCGTTGGAACCACTGAATGAGGATCGTCGGGAAGATGGTCGTTCAAAAGTGGGTGGTGGGAACATGGAGGATGGTGTACTGGCAACCGAGGTGGCAGGAGTAGGCGGGTATACGATGGAACTGTTATGATTACCCGACTGGGGAAAATCTTTCTCTTCCTTCTGATCCACAGAACCGCTCTCCACATCACTAGTGGATTCGCGCTTGAATGCACCTTTGATGCGGCTCTGAGTGCTCGGCGTGCGAGAGTGGTTGAATGCCATGCGGGCGTTTTTCCCGACCGCGTGAGCCTCGAAAGAACCTTGTTTCGTCGAGATTTGGTAAATATGCATAGAACGGTCGCTGCTCTGGGTGGCAATGTACTCATTCAAGGGGTCCCAAGCAACTCCTTGCACATAGTGACTGTGTTCTGCAATCTCGTGAACACATTTACCTGGGTAGATGCACGAATTAAGTTCAAGGTGGCAAGCAGACAGGGGAGTAACCAACCATCTATTGCTGTGAAGACGCGTGCACAGTTGTCAGTGCTACCGGCAAGGACATATTCCCCTGACGGGCTCCATGCGAGGTCATACACCTGCATGGTTGTGCATCTGAACCCAGTAATCCGTTGTTAGATCCTTTCCACTAGCAGGGATGAACCAGTGGAAACGAATCAAACACTGACCGGAACGTTGTACGCGGTTTCCAATATTCTTTTTCATATTGTAGGTCCTCGGTGCTGGGGTCATTTCCGTATGTCATGGGTGGGGGGGTACTCGAAGGAGCCCAGATGATGATCATTCCATCTGAAAGCATCTAAGTCGAGTGTCCGATGGTCGCCACAATATAAAACATACCATCTCCAGCCGAGGCAATGAGTTCTCCTGAACATGAGAACATATGAGCAAAGGCATCCACAGGGGTTTATGAACACGGACCGTTGGGAGAAAACCGCACAACATTGACGGGGGCAGAATGCTTGCTGAGGGTCGCGAGGTACTCGACGCGTGGCGGTCGTGGCGAAACAAGAGTTTCACTCGATTCTGCGATGGATAGCGGCAGAATGTTTGGATGTACCATCCATATCTGCATGGATGTTGCAGGGCGCGCTGATTGAGGCCACGAGCGCGTCTAAGTTGAGAAGTCAACGCACCCGAACATGGTTGTCCTCTCCGCCTGTTGCGAGCTTGTAACACTGGGACGCAAAGTTCTTTTCTTGAGACGGACGCGCTTTTTTGAAAGGAATGGGCTGGAAGTCACAAGTGGATATGGGCTTGGAGTCGTGCCAACGTATCTCGAGTGTACGGTAGCGCATCGTGTTGGGTCGTGTCGTACGTTTTAGCTGCTAGTAAAGATGTAAACGATGTCGTCGTTGTCGCTGCGAGTATCGCGTGGGGAGTCGTGCAGATTGGTTGCGGATTGATTATGAATGGATGCGCACGCAGGGGCGTCTTGGAGATTTCGAAAGGTGCAGATTAGGATTTGTATGCAGTCTCACACGCCTTCGCCTTTGTTCATCCGGGTAACCCGAGCAACCCCTACTACAGCAACAAAGGAACTACTGTAACTACATAACTACATACACCAAATCATCGCAATGCACTTGCATGCAAGGTCGACGTTGAACTGCTCAATAGAGAAGGCGAAGCTGGGAATCTCGTGTCCGCGCTTGGATGTCCATCTTCCCGTTCGCCATTGGTCCCCATGATCACCCCAAGATCCTTGAGATCTCGCTGTAATATCTTCGTCAGGTGCTGCAAGCCTGTCTGCTGGTCGGACAATATCTACAACCAGTAGTCAGTAGTCTCTCACAGATTTGCGGGGAGAAGACGAACCTGCGTTATTTGTTTCAAGCCTTCCTCGTCCACGACCGTCCATTCAACCGCCCCTTCACCTCCAGCCTTCTTTCCGCGTTCCCTGGCCGCATTAATAGCGCCAACCAACGCCCATAACTCGTTGAGTTTGCTCTTCATTTTGCTCATTCCGCCAGGTCTTCGTAAATCCTCTTCCATCTCCTCCAGCGCGACCCGCAGCGCCTCCTCCTCGGGACGTATAGAGGAGGAACGGACGGCTGGAATGAGGAGGTGCAAATGTTGGACTAGTTTGAGAAGTCGCTGAGACAGCTGCGTATGTTGAGATTGAGCGCGATGTAGTCGAGACAGGGTGGTATCCGTGTGAGTTGCTGTCAGGGCCTGCAATCGCTTCTGGAGTTCCTGTGCAACGGGGTCAGAATATGGCAAACAGCTCAAGATAATCATGCCACCTTTAGCTTTTCTTGCTGTGCTGTCGCTTGGGCAGACTGTACTTCAACGCGAGCATTAAGCGCGTCAAACCCGACGGCTAGTACGGGCACCATACTGAAACATTCAGATTTAGCGTTGACTGTTCTACTGAAACGCACGCCTCACCTACCAACTTGGATCCGGATTTTCTCTGACGGCTCTCTGCCAAAGAGCCTCATTGGTTGCGTTGGGCGGCCGACCGTATTGACCTACGAGTGCCGGATCGACTAAATTATAAAAATAGTGCTTGGTACCATCATTATCAATTGGTGTTTTCCACGTCTTCTCACACAGAACATGCCCACCTGGAAGCGACATTGGAATGAATTTGGATTCCAAGCCTCGGCAATGGCATCGATCCTCTGCATCAGTGCCAAGAACTGGCCCTGAGGATCTTGTTGCTGGATCGTGGCGCCAAGCGTCGACTGCGATGATCTCGACGTGGAAGTTCCCAGAATCGACCCCGTACCCAACCCGGCCCCCAAGGTAGGGGCAGCTAGGGTACTACCGAACAGAGTTCCCGTGGTCGGCGGTTGGGTGGTGGATCCAAAGAGGGATCCGGCTGGTTTTTGTGGTTGTTGAGACTGAGGGGGCTGTCCGAACAACGAAGTAGTTGGTTGTGTCGTGCTCATTGAAGTTTGTGCGGCCGGTTGTCCGAAAAGCGACGGGGGCGATATGGTACTCATGGTCGAACTTGTACCAGTGGCCGGCGCTCCAAAGATGCTGGAAGGGGCTTTATTCCCGAACAGTGGGTTCGAGGATGAAGTGGAGTTCCCAAAAGGCCCGCTTGTTTGTGGGGGTGCGGTCGTCGGCGCACTGCCAAAGATACTAGGAGTAGGCTGCGCTGCTGCATTAGTCGTTCCAAAGAGCCCACCGGAGGGTTGTTGGTGTTGTGTGTTGGTGCCAGTTCCAAACAAATTTCCACCAGACTGCTGGGGTTGCGTAGTTGCAATACCAGATAACGAGCTGCTGGCTGGCTGTTGTTGAGACTGTTGTGTATTCGTGCCACCGAATGTGCCCCCTCCAGTTGCGGGTTGCGTTGTACCACCGAATATGCTCCCTCCCGTTGCGCTTTGAGTCGTGCTGCCGAAGATACTCCCACTGGCAGTTGTAGTGGGCTGCGTGGTGTTACCAAAGATGTTCCCTGTCGTAGCAGGCTGCGTGGTGCTTCCGAAGATGCTCCCACCTGTCGCCGCCGGTTGTGTGGCACCCCCAAACAAGCTACCTCCCGTCGCCGATGGTTGTTGAGAAGGGGTCGTACTTCCAAAAAGACCACCTCCCGTCGACGATTGTTGTTGAGACGAGGGCGCACTCCCAAAGATATTACTTCCCGTCGCCGGCTGTTGTTGCGGAGTCGGGTTTCCGAAGAGCGTACTGCTCATAGCTGGACCGTCCGTGTTGACAAAAACTTGTCAACCCTTGGCGAGAGCGGGGCAATCACGTGACTTGGTGTTTTCTTTCATCTTACCTTCAGATCATGGCGGGTACATCGTCCAACAGATTTAGATGCCTACAAGACAAGAGCCACTAGTTGTTAAATACACCGTTTGACATTTGCTATACAATACAGATCTTCACACTACCAATTACTGTTTCTTCGGAGTTTTCATGCTCTTCTCTGGGTATAGCTATAATGGTATGCGTTGGAGGCTCAAGTTAGCTCTACACATTAACTGGTAGGCTGACACCGACCTTTCCAGGATTGAATAAGCCTAGCGGGTCTATCAGATTTTTAATGGACTGCATCAGCTCGACAGTGCCTTCCCCCAGCTCAGAGTACAGGTATTCGCGTTTGCCAATACCAACACCATGTTCGCCCGTGCCTATGTCGCGAGAAAACACGTTGTGAGCGATAGAAAACCGGTGCCAACAAAATGGCATGTGTCAAAATAAAACGTACATGTACCCTCCATCCTTATTGCTCGTTCAACCATCCTATGTACAGCTTCTCGCACTGCTGCCATTTCTTCGTCATTCCGGAAGAGGAACAAAGAATGGAAATTTCCTGTTGTCCGATTGGGTATGTTAACCACATTAGAGAAAGAAATGGACACTGACCATCACCGACGTGTCCTATAATGGTAGCCACAAGCCCAGCTTCCTGGTTGTCTTTCTTCGTCTCGTAGACGAGATCAGGGAGCCTTGAGACTGGGACACTGTGGAATGATACACCGCATCAGCGAAGCTACCTGTGCCTCTCGGGGCAAACAAGACCGACCACACGTCCGTACTCCATCCCTTAGCTCCTTCTAAAAGTGCCAATGAAGCATGGTTTACGTTCTTCCTATCAGCCCACATATCTTTCGCTTCTTTCTCGCTAGGCGCTAATGCAAAACCAGTGGCGCCGTGCTTTTCAACAATTTCCTTGACGATTTTGGAAGTCTCCTGGAGTGATGCCTGACTCGGTCCTTGGAATTTGAAGAAGAGAGAATCGACTTCAGGGTAGGTCCGCTGAGAGGCACCAAGAAGGTTGGTTGCACGCATGAATTCAGAGTCACAAAGCTCGACGCATTCTGAGAGCGGGTATTTCAACGGACCGTGTGTGTTGAGAATTACTCGAGTAAGGGACGAGCGACAGGAAAGGCACTTACGAATACCAACCCCACGATTCATTATATCAATTACGGCTTCTGTCGCCCTCTTGGGGTCAGGAAAGTGTGCAATAGCAACGGTGGTGGGTAGCACGGGAGCCAGGCGAATTGTAACTGTCGAACAAAATGGTCATCAGCGTCTCCCATGGATCACAGGCACGGGAACAGTAGATACAAAGGAACTGGTGACTACAGAACCTACCTTCGGTAATAATCCCGAGAGTGCCCTCTGCACCAATGAACAGCTTGGTTAGGTCGAAACCTGCCGAAGATTTCCTGGATCGCTGCCGTGTTTTAATGACTTCTCCAGAGGGAAGGACCACCGTCTGTGAAAATTGTCGCGACATTCAGCAAAAGCGGGCGACTCAAAGTCACAAATATATACAACTCCAGATGCTAATAATAATGAAAGACAAGAGTGAACGGACATACAGCATTGAGAAACCATTCCCCCTTGGCTGTCCCATACCGCACGGCATTCGCTTTGAGACAAATTATCATCCAATTATCATACTGAACAAGGAAACATACTTCCGGAACAGCCGGTGCTCATCATCCCGCCGATCGTTGCTCCCGGGCCAGGGTCCAACTAGGATGGAGTCGTAGATGTTGATCAGCGTTTCTCGCAGAAGGGACGTAGGGAAGTACGCTCACAGGAAAGAATAAGGGAATGCCTTTGTGTCAATAAGCATAACATCATTTGGTTTCCTTACTCAAATATGAAAATAGATGGTACCTTTATCTTCCAACATCTCGTTGATTTGCATCCATCCGACGCCAGGCTGACACACGATATCGGCGTCTTGTTCTATCTCGTCATATTCCGTACGTTTCAGAGAATACAATATTTCGAGCCGAACGGTCCAAGGTTGGGAATAGTATGGATGAATAGAGGCCGATAGACAGGCGTTAAAACGTTAACTGCTTGCGCAACTAGGGCAAAATATACGAACCATGAATCTCGAGAATCTTACACATATTAGACATGTCGACGCAGATACCACCTATCGCATGCTATCCAGGAGTTAGTCGTGCATGAACATTCTGAACCTAGAACCTAGAAAAGGATGGGAATGATAAAAACAGAAAAGAAATGGTAGCTAATAAATAATGTGTTCGATTAGGTGCCAAGGAACGGTGCATGGGAAACACAGAATATCTACGACACAAAGGAACCAAGCGCTCACCGCCCGAGCATTCCCCTCGAGACTCGTTCCCCCCGAAAACGGCGTTATTGGCATCCGATACTTTGTAGCTATTTTGACGATTCTGACCACGTCTTCCGTGCCTCTTGGGTACACTACTACTGAATGAGGAGCAACTGCAGTAGAGTCCGATCAGAACATATATGTAGTTGACAAAAAACCCGACCACAGAGGCGGAGAAATTCAAATGGCAGAGCCAGCAACCAGTAAAGACCGACACGCACCAGGAAAACGATTGCTTTTCGACAAACCGTGTAGTCGGGGGTCATTTGGGTCGGTGCTGACGACGCCAGACTCGTGGCCCTCATTGTCGAAAGTTTGCCTCAATTCCTGTATGGCTCTTTGGAATTCGTTTGGGGTTCCATATATCGGTTCATCGTCCGCCGTGGGTAGTTGGCGTCGCCCGGGAGCAAGGGAAGCTAGCGGAGATGGCAGACTGGCCGTTGAGCCGATGGTGTAGCCTAGAAGTGCGCAAGTTAAAGCACCCAACAAAAGTGGGAGTGATGAAGTTCGGGAAGGTACACTGGTGCTGGCATGAGGAGCTGCGAAAGGGTGAAGGGACCGACGTATGACAGGGGATGTGGCAGTCACATTTATCCGACACAAGATGGTCCGGGATGCTAATCGAAACATGAAGCAAGTACGCAGTGGGTGGATGGTGTGTGTGAAAAGAGAATGTGCTCACGACTCGCCATTTGTTGTATGCTTGTTTGAACCCGGGTTAGCACAGAACCCGAATAATGATCCGTCTGCTACAGGCTGTGAATTGAATCCACATCTCCATTAGAAAAGGAACTCGCGGCGGTGGCCCAGAAACTCCACGTCTCAGAAGGCAGCGACTTAACTGCAAGGAAACTATACCGATGGTGACCGTCCGACTCACAAAACGGTTGCCGAAGTGTTTCGTTTACGCCACGTCACAGAAGAGGGTGTTGACATGCTCGCACGAGAGCGGAGAGAGGCCTTCGACGTCATGTCGATTAGTACCCCATTCAGGTTGGAAGGCAGGATACATATTTCTCAAAGGTCGTGTTTAGCGCACCCACGGCTGGTTGTAGAATTACAAACTGCTATTTCAACATGGCCATACAATAGTGGTTATTAGCATCATGTAGACGCTAGTGACGCCGCATTCTGATTCGCTGGACATCTGTATGTGCGCCTTATTTTCACGGAGGCTAGCATGTCACCTTTGCTGATCGTTTCATGAACCGACCTTAGACTGGGGGAAATACTACGGCTCAAGCCAGGGTATATCTATACGACAATAATCGAAATGACTACAGTGCCTATAAGAGAAGACACGTGTCAGTTCTCCAGCATGAGCCCATTTCAGACGCGTACCTTGGGTGCCAAACTGACAATCTTTCCCCACCCCTTCAACCGTAGATCTGCACTGACAATTCCACCAATTCTTGTGCCCAGCATCTCCCTCTTGTTATTTAACAACACTGCCGCGTTGTCGTCGAATCTGACGAACCTCCCGTCGGGTCTTCTCACTGCCTTCCTGGTGCGCACGATCAAAGCGCGACGCACATCTCCGCGACGCACTTTAAGTGCAGTTGCGGAAGTAGCTTGTGCGGCGGTAAGTGGACGGGCGCGTTTGACGACGCAGACGATTTCATCCCCGACTGACCCCCAGCCGTTGTTGACTTTTTGTTTTAGGACGTTGACACACTCGACGAGGAGAGCCCCAGAATTGTCAATGACCTGTATGCATGGAAGTAGTGCTCCTCAGCAACGATCAGATATACGGCGTACATTCAGCGTTCCTTTGAGACCAATCATGACGACGTCGAGGAGAACAGAGAGTTGGGTTGGATAAATAAGTCGCGTAGTTCGCACGCCCAAGGTCGGAACATGCAGCAAGACTCAACGAGGAGCTCCGCTGGGCATCCGAGCAACCCGTTTCCATCTTCCACGACCATTTCTTAGATTATCGTCGAGAAACTATGCCAGCATCGCGTCGTGGTAGTGGCAGCGTTGTCCTGCCCTCGGGGCAGACCATCGCGATCCATACCCGCACCCAAGATGAGGAAGACCTTCCACATGCCACCAAAAAGTACGCCATTGTCGCTCATACGTGCTCGCCTCAATCCTGTTGAGGCGCTTGCGATACGACTGCATGCTTACGCCTTGCTATCTCCTGTGTGATCTTAGGACGATGGCAGACCATCTCAGGAAATACGAAACTTTGTTAGTCCTGTGTTCTTCGCTGGCAATTCGTTACTGAACCGTACTCCGCATTCCGTCCGCCATCTTCGAAAATGCTTGGATACATGACATAGATTTACGCTGACACCTCAAAGAATGCGCATGATCGTCGAGGCATTCACTGAGTCCCTTGAATTGGGCTTGGCAAAGTACAATCAAATCGTGGTACGCGCCTATTGCATACTGCGCCGTTTTTTCTCCCCACCTTCCGTATCCGTTTCACGCATTATCTCCTGGTAGTCCCTGAAATGAGATGGAAGCCTCCTGAATATGGAGGTTCCACCCATCGGCTATCACGAAGCCGCTCAACTGACATGGGGGCCGTAAAACTCTTATCTCTCGTCCCATTTTTGCTAGCATGTGGGGCGCAGCACGTTAATCCTCCTATATGCGCACGTTTTCTTGTTTCATGTCCCTATATGTGCTTTCGGGAGGGAATTGAGTCATCATCTGATGGAATCTTGTCCGAACTTCGTCTAGCCCATGATCCCCACATTCGTATTCGGGTGGCCATCCGGCCAGGAAACCGGGGACTTCTTGGCCGTCGATCTTGGTGCGTCCTGTCCGATCATCCACACGTTCTAGCCTGACTCATCCTGGATATACTTCGCTGGACTATGTAACCGTCTAATTGTGATAACTAACTCGGTCCTGCTTTCTATCCTCGTAATCGCTCCATTACCAGGTGGCACCAACCTTCGAGTCTGCCTTGTGACCCTGCAAGGCGATGGCAAATTTGAACTTACGCAGACCAAGTATCGTCTCGCTGAGGAACAGAAACAAGACGACGGGCAAAAATTATTCGATTTTTGTGCAGAATGTCTGAAGACGTTCGTCGACTCGAACACAGGCGATGGTCCGGGTATGTTGAGGGAGGGTCAAATATTACCTTTAGGATTCACTGTGAGTGATGTGTGCTTAGGTGACATATTTGAGGCAATGCGTCAAGAACTGACTTTTTGATATTTACTTTGTCCATCCATCAACAGTTCTCGTATCCATGCACGTGAGTCTGATCTAATTCAGTGTCTTAAGTTGCCTGAAAACCCATTTTTTTGCACTACCATGACTTGACCCCATGTTTTGATGACCCATTACCATTATCGGCGTTCCTACCATACAAACTGGGGCCCGATATTAAACGGGAACATGCATCTGCATCCTGTCTTTTCTGGTGAAGACAAGAACGGATCGACCATGGCGAGCTGATCCGTTGGACGAAAGGTTTCGGCGCACCCAATACGGAGGGAAGAGATGTCGCTGAGATGTTCAAACAATCTCTTGCAAAATATGTACGTTCCCCCCCCCTCTCTTACCTCTTGCCATCACCCTCAGCATAATGGTGACGACCCATGCCTTAAATATCGTCTTTCATCTAGAATCTTCGCGTCCACTTGACAGCACTCATAAATGACACCACTGGCACTCTCATAGCGTCGCACTACGTCAGCCCTAAAACCAAGATAGCCGTCATCTTTGGCACAGGTTGCAATGCCGCATACATGGAACATGTGAAGAACATCCCCAAGATTGCGAATTTGGGCATTCCTCCTGACGTTGACATGGCTATCAACTGTGAATGGGTTTGTTATTGCATCCTATCATCATCCTGGATGGATCTCATGGAAACACCTCAAGGGTGCTTTCGACTCGTTTGAGCATGAACATCTTCCTCGGACGAAATACGACGCGATTGTAGATGAAGCATCGAACAAGCCTGGTGAGCAAGCATTCGAGGTGAGCAACTCTTTGGTACTACACATTGAGGACCATCTGTTGACTGTGGGTTTTTCCCGCCGCCTACTTAACAAGAAACTCATATCGGGTCGATATCTGGGCGAAATCCTCCGATTGGTCCTTTGCGAGCTCATAGATGAGGGTGTCCTTTTCCTTGGTCAAAATACGTACAAGCTTGAGAGACCGTATTGTTTTGATACTGCCTTTTTGTCGCTGATGGAAAGGTGAGTCCCTGATCTCCGGTGGTTCTGTTCCGGCTTATATCTTGTCAGTGACCCGACGGACGAGCTTCTCATGATCATTGGCATATTCACCCACTTTTTCGCCTTGGAGACCACACTTGCCGAACGCCAATTCTTCCGAGCGCTCGCTAAACTCATCGGCCGACGTGCAGCAAGATTGAGTTCGTGTGGAATTGCGGCAATCGTTAAGAAGATGGGCTACTTAGAGGAGGGTTGCTCCGTGGGTGCGGATGGCAGTCTTTACAATGTCCGTGGATTTCTATGCACTATTTCCCCCATTTCCGCAAGGGTCACTGATTGTTTTCCACTGAATAGAAATACCCTGGATTCCCAGACAGGGTACACGAGGGGCTCCAAGACATCTTTGGAGACAAAGGCCGGTGAGGGAATAGATGTCGCTTTGCTCCATCGTTATCTGACCTTTCTTACCACCGCGCGTCAAATTGCGGGGTATCTTAGTAACATCGTGACACACCATGCCGAAGATGGAAGTGGTGTAGGCAGTGCAATCATCGCTGGTAAGACGACTGGTTTCACAAATGGACATCCGCCGCAGAAACTTCGATCTGATCTGACCTTTTTCTATTACCAGCGATGACGAAGATTCGGAAGGATGCTGGCTTGTATGTAAATGTCTAAGAGTGTATGGATTAGCACGTCGTCGTCGTTGGTCAGGTTGGTCAGGCACTGATCGGAAAGGGGGGATTAGGAATGAGACAGGGATCGAATAGAATACGAGATAAATTTTGTGGTGCCTATACTAAGCTGTCTGTATCGCCCGTTCATCTCCGCACATGGTTGGAAACGGTATAGCCCAGTTTTACTTCCCGCACAAACATCGCGCGGACGTTACCTCGGGCGTTCTAGCCCATCAGATCAGCTGGTAACTTGAAGTTATGATATATGAATAAATCACATCAATGCCCGTTTGCAAACAACGTCCGCTGGCATACTACACGTCCCACGGAGAATTTCTCAGCAAATTTCTCAAACTGTTCCGGGCCCGAACAATATTTCATCCCAGCGGTGAGAATGTTCCAGGTAAACTTCCTGACGCGAATTCGTTCCAATCTTGAGGGTAAAAATGTATAAATATATCAAGTCGGTGCCCTCTCACGCACTAGGCGGACCCGACGATGTGGGATCCTCGGAACGATGATGGCGATCATGGTGATGTGACACTGCTTTCAATCGTGAGATATGATACATACATATTCGTGTACAAGCGATTC
>JBBPLZ010000010.1:0-44058 GCA_038090055.1 Hemileccinum hortonii | reverse complement strand
GCCGACAAAATTCAACGAAGCAACTTCTGATGGCTGTTGAGCGTATCATGATTCCGGCCATGTCGATCCTGGTTTCAATCCTCGTTCCACAATTCAGTTCTCTGATGGCATTCTTGGGCTCCTTCTCTGCTTTTGTCATATGCGTCATTGGTCCGATTTCCGCGAAGATTGCAATGACAAGGCAGTGTCAATGGTACGATGCAGCTCTGCTGGGCGTTTCCATTCTGATGGCTGTGTGGGGTACGTTCTCTGCGTTTTGGACGACGTGAGGACTACAGTACGTGAGAGCAATTGAAGATGGAGGAAGATGACTCCGGAAGCAGATGTTATTGACACGATGGGGTTGAACATGGTGAAGTAGAGGGCAACCAGCACATGCACGTAATTTTGAACCTCGTACACGAGACGTATAATACAACTATTTTGCCTGCACAGAGTGCGCGATGACCTTTGACAGTTCTTAAGACCGAGTAAGGTCGCGTATTTAGAAAGACGATTCGTAGGTCACTCACGGGGTAACTTGACGTTTTCACGGATAACAACGGATTCTATTTGATTATCCGGATTGGGTGGAACCGAGACAACCTGTCCATCAACGGTCCACCCCTGCTTCGAGACCCAAGCATCAAGCTCAGGCCCTGCTAGATCAACGTATGATCCAAGCCGCTCCAATCCTATGCGCGTGAAGGTAGCCTTGACGGCACGTGCGGCGACACCTCGGATAGCATCCTCAAAACCTATACATTCAATCGTGTAGTTTTCTCTCAAGGATTCAAGTTCTTCGGATTTGTAAAAATTCCAGAACGCTGGGAAGCGACACTGATGGAGGAGATCATAAAGGTTCGTGAGTATTGGGAGAAGGGTCGGGAGAGGATCGGGTTCATCAGTGTTAGCGTTGGGCAGCCTGTCGTCTAGGAGAGATGTGCAAAGATTGAAATCCGGGAAAGGCTCAGCGGTCAGGGCTTTGAGAAGGATGTTGACGACCACATCTGGGTTGTAGAGATCAGGGTTAAACTGGTACCTAATCGGCAGTTAGTCCGGACGGTATGTTCCAGCAAACCAAGCGCACAGTTTCAGGATGGCTAGATTGGCGAGGCAATCATACTCCTCGCTCCTGATTTGGTGGTAGAGGTAGTCTTCCAAAATCCCGACGTTGGATGGATTATATCGATCTGGGGTGGACCATGTCTCTCGAATTCCAAGAGCATGGGCAAGACGACGAACCGACACCTGATACGAGGTTTTCAATCAACTCTGTTCGTGTGGATGGTGTTAGCCACTCTGCTGTTGCTGAGGCCATTGAGCCCAAGTTTTGGACGGAGTCAAAGATAGTCGCGGTTAAACGAATGCAACCCAGAACTGGTCACAGGTAGAACGCGGGTTGAAGTGGTTCCACCAACATAAAATCATCGTGCCTTCTTGCCACTCAAAGGCATCAGTCTATCTGCAGCAAACGTTGTTACCTGCCAGGTGGATATGGATGTCGACGATGAGGTGCGGGCACCCTCAGCCAACTCAACATTCGAAGGCAGCACCGCCGAGTTACACAAGCGTTCCGATCCCGTGTCTGTCGGTCACCCCCCAGAGAATGGACGGTCCTCATCAGCGGCGTCGCGATTGAGACCAAATTTTCACGCAAAGTTTGTCCTAAGCGGCCACACGATGTCGATATCTTCGCTCAAGTTTAGTCCTGACGGAAGCTTGCTCGCGTCTTCTGGTACATCTACTATGTCCGTCTCAATTGAATTGTCTGACAGTGCCCTCCATCGAAGCAAGCTGCGGACAAGGTAGTCAAGATTTGGGACGCGTACAATGGCGAAATCCTTAAAACTTGTGAGGGCCATCACGAGGGTGTCAACGACGTTGCATGGTCGTCTGACGGGGAATTCCTCGCATCTGCGTCGGACGACAAAACAGTCATTATTTGGGACATGGAACAGGTACAGCGTTATGTGTTCTAGTTGGTCGAATGCTCACTCAAAGTCAGGGAAATGTTGCAAAGACGCTCCATGGTCATACCAACTTTGTATTCTGCGTAAGCTTTAGCCCGAGATCGAATCTTTTGGCGTCCGGAGGGTACGACGAAACGGTGCGCGTCTGGGATGTGGCAAGAGGTTGGTATTCTTGCATCGACAGAGGGTGGATCGGGGTGTTCACGATGAGCTAGGGAGGTCCCTGAAGGTGTTACCTGCACATTCCGACCCGGTGACGGCGGTTGGCTTTAATCACGACGGGACGCTGATAGTGTCGTGTGCCATGGATGGACTAATGTGAGTCGCGAATTGAGTGTCCTGGGGAAGAGAGGGCGTAATGTGTTGCAGCCGAATGTGGGACTCGGAGTCTGGACAATGCCTCAAGACGTTGGTGGATGATGATAATCCGATCTGGTGCGTGTTGTCCAGCGTTAGACTGCCGGACTGATCGTGGTGCAGTTCTCACGTCAAGTTCTCGCCCAACTCGAAATTCATCCTGGCCGCGACGCAGGACTCCACGATCCGACTGTGGAACTACCAGAATTCGCGGTGTGTAAAGACATACACGGGGCACACGAACCGGACATACTGTCTGATTGCGTGCTTCGCCACGACGAACGGGCACTATGTGGTGAGTGGTAGCGAGGACGGCAAGGCGTACATCTGGGACCTCCAGAGCCGCGAGGTGGTGCAGGTCCTTGAGGGGCACAGGGGTACGTGGTATTGCCTTTTTTGGACGCGTCTGACATGATGTGCAGACGCGGTGGTGGCTGTGGCTGTGGGTATTTCCGATGCTGTGCGACCCGTTGCTAACTCGACTGCGCAACAGACACATCCTTTGAAGAGCATCATCGCCTCCGCCTCAATCGATAAGGACTTGACGATAAGGCTGTGGCATGACGAGTAGTCGAATTTGCTAGACCTTTCTACTTATAATGATGACTCAGCTCATTTTTAAATCTCCGCTTCATTATAAAGACCGTCTGGCAACCCCGCCTCAGACAACATCTTTTGTTACCACCACCACCACCATGCAGATCTTTGTCAAAACTCTCACCGGCAAGACCATCACCCTCGAGGTCGAGTCCTCGGATACTATTGATAATGTCAAGGCCAAGATTCAGGACAAGGAGGGGTAGGTCCCTTGATCTCATTCTTGATCCTTCTCTTCTCACACTCCACCACAGTATCCCCCCCGACCAGCAACGCCTGATCTTTGCTGGAAAGCAGCTCGAGGACGGTCGCACCCTTTCTGACTACAACATTCAGAAGGAGTCCACCCTCCACCTCGTCCTCCGTCTCCGTGGCGGAATGCAAATCTTCGTCAAGACCTTAACGGGCAAGACGATCACTCTGGAGGTTGAATCTTCAGACACCATCGACAACGTCAAGGCTAAGATCCAGGATAAGGAGGGTATTCCTCCTGACCAACAACGCCTTATCTTTGCCGGCAAACAGTTGGAAGATGGTCGCACCTTGTCCGACTATAACATCCAGAAAGAGTCCACTCTTCATCTCGGTACGTTGACCACTCGTACCTTTCATTCCTAGTCTCACATTACGCAGTCCTTCGTCTTCGTGGTGGCATGCAGATCTTTGTAAAGACACTCACCGGCAAAACGATCACACTGGAGGTGGAGTCGTCCGATACCATTGATAACGTCAAGGCAAAGATTCAGGACAAAGAGGGTATTCCTCCTGACCAACAACGCCTCATCTTTGCCGGGAAGCAGCTGGAAGATGGTCGTACTCTTTCCGACTACAACATCCAGAAGGAGTCGACGCTTCACCTGGTGCTTCGTCTGCGTGGGGGTATGCAAATCTTTGTCAAGACCCTCACTGGCAAGACCATCACGTTGGAAGTCGAGTCCTCCGACACGATTGACAATGTAAAGGCGAAGATTCAGGACAAGGAGGGCATACCCCCAGACCAGCAACGCCTCATCTTCGCTGGTAAGCAACTCGAGGATGGGCGTACCCTCTCCGACTACAATATTCAGAAGGAGAGTACTTTGCATCTTGGTAAGTCGTCTGTTGCATGGCCTCCCAACCCTTATAATGATGATACCTCTTAGTCCTTCGTCTGCGTGGTGGATGCTGAGTGTGTTGCCGAATGGCGTAATCTTTGTGTATCATTGTCTGTATCGTCGAGCTCGCGCAATTGGATTTCGTGTTTGACATGAGTATTGGTGAATTATAAGCCAGCCTTGTATGTATGATGACATCAAAGTTGAGAGGAACATGGAACGTCATCAGTACTTGTCTGTTTCCTACGTCTTTTGCGCTTTCGCACTGCAGGGGCGTCAGTCTCCTCAACTTCTGTGCTCTTCCTTTTTTGTCCTGTGTCTGGATCAGGATTCAGCGCCTTGTTGCTGGCAGAGACGGCCTGGGGCTGTCTTGCACGAGGTACCGCTTTTTTCTTCACGCTAAGAGGGTTTGGACCCTTGGGAAACCTCCGTCTGCGAGGAGGTTCAACTGGGGTACCAGTTTTAATGGTGGCCAGCTCTGCAGCGCTGGGCTGAAATGCCTTTTCTTCATTCTAGAACCCGGGGATGAGTAGATGCATGACGAGGTCCTAGTAAAGGCATGCCTGTTGTTTGGCCTCCAACGTTACATCGCTCGGCGGTTCTAGGATCATCACTGCACGATTGATGTGGACGATTGGCACCGCAGGTATCAGGCGGAGTCTGACACGAAGGTTGTGCGATTGGGTCGCTATGACATAGCGGTGCTTGTTGGAGTCGCCTGTAGAAGTATCAGAACCACATGCATTGACTAAAAATGAAAAGCTTTCCGATCACGCTTGCGATGCACTCTTCGCCAGGTATAGCGTCTCTGTGGTTGCATTTTCTACGCTCGAAAGATTTCGCGAGATCAACTGCCGCCTGTTGTGAGTTTCCCTGTAGATATAGCTCATGGATACAACATTGCGTGATCACTGACGGGCTAGTCAGACGATCCGAGATTAGGCGACAATCAAGTTTCGTACTGGGCTTGACGGTTCCCTGGAGCACGATACTGAGTTGCTGTTGCAGGTTTGTCTTGGCTGTCACAGCCAGTCTGCACATATCAGAGTCAACTAGGTACAAATGAGCTCGGGGCAGATTGACGTGAGACAGACATACCCAAGATTTGGTAGGGTTGCCGAAATCCAAATGACAGAGAGTACAGAGACATGAGCTTTCTGTACGTTTTCGCCCTCTTTTGCCTCATGGTGGGCAATTAGAAATGGTCGCCCTTGACTTTGACTTCAAAGTCTGACTGACTGTGTGGTTGTTTGACATTGCTTGTCGAACCTCATTTACTTGCACTTCATCATGAAACTCAACTCGTTGGCTATATTGGCGATCCTGTTCGGGTGAGTAGAGCGCTGTGGGTTGTTCGTCGTCGACTGACGTCCTTCAGCACCTGTCTCTGTCTTGACCTCGTGGGACACGTGCAATGGAACGATTTATGTCCCAGTGAGCATAGGTTGAATTCCCCCGTGATTACTGACGTCCAAGGAGCGCAGACTATAGAACTCTCGGTCCCGCTAAAGTTGTCCTCGATGCTGGTAGTGAATACTCTGCCCGCGTGACACACAGCGGGAATTTCTCCATGTATGCACACTTCTACGCATTGTCGGTGGCAACTAACTCTTGTTACGCAAGACCAGATGTGGATCCAGGAACGTATGTTCTCTCGGTCACCTCGCGCGACTACGTGTTTGATCAAGTACGCCAGCTCACACCCTCTTCATTTCTGCCCCTGATCTTTAGAGGGTTAGTTCCGCGTGGAGGTCTTGGAATCTACTAGCCCACCGGATGTGAGGTTACACATGCTTGGAACGTCGCTGATATCTACTTCATCCGTCTCTTTACGATACCCTATCATCTTAACCCCTCGGCACAAGAACAGTTATTTCAAGCCTCGCGAATCATTCAACTTGTTGGGCATGCTCCAAAACCCCATGATGATGATCATGGTGTTGACGGGTCTGATGATGCTTGGAATGCCGTATATCATGGTATATCCACTCCCCAATCGATGTGCCCTGCTCACGCATCGGTGTAGAAAAACTTGGACCCGCAAACACTGGAGGAGCTCAAAAGTCACCAAGGGAGGATTGCAAACATTCAAAATTCCCTGCAGAACGGGGATGTCAAGTCTGGGTACGTCTCCGCCGTGATCGCAAGGCATATGCTCATGTCAAGTCACTAGACTGTCAGCCCTACTGGCTGCTGAAGAAGAGTCCAAAGCATCCGCAGCAAGCGCAAGATCTCCGCCAAATGGAGCAACGATACAACAACGAAAGGCAGGAAAGGGCAGTAGACGGCGATGAGGTGGCGTCGTGTACCACCGGACGTTTGGCGAGACTAGGTTCTGCTATAGAATACCTGTGACTGAATAGACAGACAGACCATTATCATGTTAGATGCTGGATCCAACTCGCTCAGAGACGGGGGAGTTGGATTGGGGATTTGGATCAGGGCGAAGATCCGCATATCTGTCTGGGTAATCGAGTATGCGGCGAAGGTCAGCGTTCCTGTATATCAATGAGCCTGGACGCGAGAAGGGATGAGTGTGAGCTGCACACGCCTTTGTTTGAACCGAGCGACGATGGCCCGAGGATTCTGTAGGTAGGCTTGGGATGATTCCACACCGGTTCTATCGAGCACTTGAGTAGGAGCCAAGCACCAAGGACTGGTAGCATACTGGTCGTCGGCAGTGGATGTCACTTCTAAAATATACATATTGTCATTCTTACTCGCATCGTCGTCTACGCGGGCCCCCGGTGCAGGCAAAACTTTGACGCCAGACAAAGCGAGTTGATGGGAGGTGCTGCTGATGGTCGGTTTGGTTGCATTGGCGGGATCGTAGTTGAACACGAGCACATGTTCGTCGGGAAACCTGGGAAGCAGCGACAAAGGAGAGTCGTCCGCGTAGCGATATTCTATGTCGGCGTGAACGAGCGTATTGCTCTGGCTGGTCGAAGTGTGCTGAAGAGATGAGTGGGCGACGAGAACATAATACGGCGGTTCAGACATGTTGGAACGGAAATACAACTCAAATGTACCGCACACACTCAAGACTGCTCTTCTGGATTTCCGAAGCCTGCTATGCTCTCATCACCCTCATCTTGACTTGCTTTCTTGCCATTTCTTGCATTGCCCTCCTCGAACAATCAGTTCGAACCGCACCTCACTCCTGGAAGAACAACTGGGACACCATCACCATTGGCGCGACGTACTGTCTGGTGGTCAGTCTGTGTACATCTCCTCCGATGGCACTGATCCGACGTCGCTTGACAGCTTCTTCTGAGCATTGCGTTTTGCACGAAGCGTCGCATCGCAGTGCAGAGGAAACTGCAGCGAATATCGAAAACTCACGGTGGAATCAACAAAAATGATTTTCCAAAGGTAAGTCCTTTCGGTGGTCTACGTCTCGTCACCTCATGTCCCATCCAGCCAGTTCACGAGTACATTTCCCGCGAGTTTGCACGCTCCTGCTTGATTTCTTACGAATGTCAACCACGGGAGACAACGCATCCCGGTTGGGGTATACCCGGTACCGAGCATGGGGGCACCCGCTTTCGACGTAGCCTGATGGATACCATTGCTGATATTGGTTTGCATTGGTACTTTTTGTCAAGACGAGCCGGCTTTCTGACTGACGTGCAGATGCTCGAGCACACCTCGTCATACCCAACCTCCCTCCTTTGAAACCTCATTCTCGCATGATCCATCATTTCCGATTCATTCTCCCTCTTTTACCCATGGATGATGAAGGACTGACTTCTTTGCATTATTATGATTCCGCCGTACAACTTGCTCGCACCTCAGCCCGGGAACCCACGGAGGACGAGTTCACGCTGGGACTACGAGCTGCCGACGAGATCCGAAGAATGTAAGATATTAGTGTTGGTGTTGAATATAAGCTCACTATATACGGCCCAGCTTGAATGATTGTCGCATCGAGATGCTGGAAGAGTCTAGAACACAGCTCAACGTGTCACCCCAGACAACGGACAAGTCTTAGCCGCCCCTTGGCATTTACACAAACCCTTTAGATACGGTAGTCACTTGCTTTCGTCTAATGTAAGCCTTCAGCGTACACCTCTTTCCAACTCTCCCTGGAGCTCCATGCACCCAAATAGGCACAGATCTTTGGGTGAAGTTTAATTTCTAGGCCATTCTCCAGGGCTTGAACGCCGTCCTGCTCTTTGCCGCCCCCGGCGACGAAAGCAATTCGAGCGAGCCACGCGGCGAGATGGAAATCGTCTTCGCTCGGGTTATCGCCGCCAAAGAATGGTGTGTCAGGCAACAAGTCTGCGAGTTCCTCTGAAATGAACTGCTTCAGGTTGTTCCAATGAGATGTGGACCGCTGGAAAAACGCCTGTTTGTCGTGGTCATGTGCAGTTCCTTGATAAATCGAGAGAAGCAATCCGTTACTGGTGCGCTTCGAGTCGTAGAATGCCTTGTGTTGGGCAGCGTTTGGTTGGAAAGAGTGGCGTTCAAGTGCAACTTGTCCTGAGGAACACGGGTTGGTCGTCTGTAAGTAATAGATGGTGCGACTGACGGTTTTGAATAAAGTTCATTGCAAAGGCTGCCGCCCTCTGTTGGAGTTCTTCATCGGAACGCTAAAAACGGGTCGGTTGTTGCTAGACGCTCCTCTGACTGATTCTTACAGCAAGAAGCAAAGGAAAATTTGGGTCATACTTGTCCTCGTGGATCTTTGCGATGAACGGTGTTCCAGGCTTGGCTGGCTTCGGGGCGTGTTTCACAAGATAGGATGTCACCTCTGCGGTGCTGGTGTAGTTTTGACCCCCTGCGGCTAACGTGGGCAATGTGCCCTTTGGGTTCTGGGACTATCGTCATCACTTGCATGAATGCGCGAGGGGTCCATCAACGCACGAGGTTCAAGAATGCGGGCGCAAAGTTTTCCCCCTGTCGAAGGTTGATGACCTTGTGTTCAAAGTAATCTGGAGCGTACCCAAGCTCGCGACTGGCTCGAGGGCATCAGAAATTTTCCATGGGCTTCAATGTGGATGAACTGACATGGCAAGTTCGGGCACAGAAGCCCAAACGGAACCCGCGTAGGTGAACAAGACCGGTTTCGACATGGTACTCGGACAAGAACGAAACGGCGCAGTTGTCAGCGCATGACATCATTAGACTCGTAGTGACACGTCTACTCCACTCTAGGTTATCTATCCAAACACTTGCAGGTATCTGACCAAGCACCCAACACATCCAGTTAGAACAAGAAGACCTGTTTCCCGTCGTCAGTTGAGCACTGTCGCGAGCACGAAGCACTTGCCTGATCCTCGAGCTTGCTGACCGCACGTGGGGTCGGATAATTGAGCTCGGCAAGATGTTTCCTGGAGAGGAACAAATACTGAGAGAGTGGTAAAATGTATTGAGCATGTGCACATACTTCATTGCTGTCATCATTGGCGGTGGACCTGACGGGTGTCCAAGTGAGTGGTCAAAAAAGCAAGGGAAATTTACGAACCACACATGAGAAGTTTGATGCCGTCGCTCGGTCGAGGCATGTGGTTTTCAATGTGCTCCTTGGAGACGAAGCCGACACCACCCGTCCAGCGCTCTGGGGGGTTATTGAGGACGTAGTGGAGGGTGAAGCGGTGGGGATGTTTTGCAGCGAGTTCGTCGAGTTCGTTCTTGAGGAGAATGTCGTCCATGTTTACGTTGGCGTAGATGAGGGAGAGAACAGTCTTGTCGGCAGGGTTCTTGAGCGCAGCTTTGATGATTTGAAGCATGGGGGTTATGCCGGTACCGCCGGCAATCATGCCAATGTGACGTGACAGGGTGGGGGAGTATTTGAAGAAGCCCTTGGGACCACGAACCTTGACCTTGTCGCCGATCTTGAGGAGGGAGACGTAGCGGGAGATGTTGCCCTTTTCGTAGGACTAGGGGGGATGAGACAAGCATGGGGAAAGAGCGGGAGCAGGTACCTTGATCAAGAGATCAAAGTGGCCGAGGTCATCGTCGCTACTCGTTGGCGTGTAGCTGCGAATGATTTCCTTGCCGTTTATTTCGGCTGCAATGGAGATATGCTGGCCGATGGGTAGACCAAGGACATCGTCGAGACGAGGCAATGCGAAGCGGTAACTAGAAAAGGGAGTGAAGAGACGTTAGAGGAGAAAAGAGGAAGAGACGGACATGGCGGTGTTGGGAGAGACGACGATTTTCTCCTTGAGTGCGAATTGCTGGAATTCCTTTGGGTTGAGCACTGGGGCTCGCTCTGAAAGGGGGTGAGGAAGGGGGACAAGAAGGAAAGGGTGGATACGGACTGGCAGCAAACTTGATATAGATGAACGCGCTGCTAGCAATTGCGAGAGCTAATGCAATGAACTGTGCGTACGCGGTGTTGACGGTGGTCATGGTGGGTTTGTGTGGGTCGTGGTCGAGTCCGATGAGGATGAGACGGGACACGTCAAACGTCGCAGCGAGTCGTTCAAAGACGAGGACGAGCAAAGCGAACGTGAAGAGAAACGAACCGAGAAAGAGCAAGAGCATCATAACGGTAACAACAACAAACACTCGTCCTTGTCCTCCTCCTCCTCCTCCTCCTCCTCCTCCCCCCTCCCCAAGTTCGTTGTATTTTTTTTTGTTCCTTCTCCCGGTGAGATCTTGAGGTCCACGCTGGTCGTGGCATTCATATCCAATCGACATGGACCAGCGCACGCACTCCAGACGCGGCCCCCCCACAGCCCTCCGCGTTGTACCTCCTGACCACTCTTCTCTTATAGTCCTCCAGGCCGAGTCACCCTCTTCTTCCCCATCCTCCTCCCCCTCCTCCCCTTCTCCTCCCCCTTCTCCCCTCCCCCTTTACAAGCCCCGCTCAGTCCGAAACATGAAAAATCTATCCATAAACCTCCCCTCTCTCGACAACTCCTCCCTCTCCCTCCTCTCTCCTACCGAGCCCCCTCCCTCCGCCATCGATTCAGCCCCCCTCCCCCGTCCACGTCGTCCCTCCGTTCTCTCTCTCCCAAATACCTCCTTATCGTCCGTGATCCACAGACAGGACGAGGACGGCTCCCCCTCCATCCCCTACTCCACCGGCCCCGCACAAGTCCTCCCCGGCATCTGGCTGGGCTCAGAAGACAATGCGCGTGACTGGCCCTCTCTCCGCGACCGTGGCATCTCTGCCATTCTCAATGTTGCCAAGGAGGTCGTCTCCCCCCTCGACTCCGCCTTTCCCCAGCCCCTTCGTCCCTTCGTTTCCGCCCCCATCCCCATCTCCCATACTAGGCCCTTCCCCTCCACCTATTACCCTCCCCACCCCCCCTCTGGTCGTCCCGCCATGCACTATCTCAAGCTTAACTGGTCCCACGGTCAGCGCGATCTCGTCACAGATGGCTTTCCCACAGCCATGACGTTTATCGACGCCGCCGTACAGCGCAAACAGGGCGTCCTCATCCAGTATGTACTCACCTCCCTCATCTCAATGTTCTTTCTCACCCCCTCCCGAGTTGTCAATGTGGCATCTCTCGCTCCGCCACCTTGGTGATCGCCGTCGTCATGCGTGCTGCTGCAACACGTTCACCCAACGTCCCTCCACACGTCTGGGACCTCAAGGGTATGCAGGCCGCATACTCCTTTGTGAAGGACAAGAGTAGACATGTGGGTCCCAACATGTCGTAAGCACATGCTCCTTTCATTCTCCTTCGTGTCTTTCATTTTCCTTCCCCCCATAGCCTCATTTACCAATTACTCGATTATGAAAAGTCCCTCCAGGGTGACCATACTTCCCCTGTATCATCTGATCATGCTTCATCGGCCAGCGAAGAGGACAAGGAGTGGGGCCGTCGCCGGACTGCATTCGCCCGGGAAGACAATGAAAATGATGCTGTGCAGCAAGAGGCGAGTGACCTTGACCGCGCCATGGAACAACGTGCCATCGCCCGCAATCCGTCCAGTTCCTCCCTCAACTCTGGAACGGGCATGGGCTCTGCTTGGAGAAGTAGATACGGTCGAAAACGTACCGGCTCCATCGCCAGTATACGTACTACTGGTAGCGTTTTGAGCGAGGATCTCGTCGAGGCTGATGAAGAGTCTGAATTGTTAGGCGTCGGTGGCGGCTTTGATGACGCCCTGGAACCACGTCGAAGCCCGTCCTTGTCTAGTGAATCCCCTGGTTCTCCTAGCGAGACCAACGCTCAAACGACCCGCTCTCTCAAACCTCTAGTAGTTCGTTCATGCACACACCCTCCTCCGCTACCTTCCGCACCCGTCACCAAGCTTTCCTTCAACATATCCCGTCCTCCTGCCAACCTCAATATCAAAATTGCTCCTGGAAAGGGCAAACGACGCGCTCCTGCGCTGGGCACGCTTCCCCCCGTACCCCCGTCCCCCATTACCCCGATTGCTGTGCAGGAAAGTAAACTGTCACCTCGACGTCGGAAACACCTGTCACGAAAGCAAGCCCCTCAGCCACTCAAACTCCAAGGTGAACCGAGCAGCATCGCGTTCCCTTCCAATACGCCCCCTTCAAAATATCCTGTTACTGCGCTACCCTCTCAGACCTTGTTCGTTTTTCCTCCTTCTCCAATCACACAAGCGACCGCCATGCGTACACCCTCTACCATGACCATCACGTCGAATGTGGATAACAAAACATTTCCATTTCCATCTCAAACTACGCCGCGTGTGGCAACCTCGCGCTCTCATGGGCGCACACGATCGTTTATTGGGCTAGGTGCCTCCGTGGCACCTACCACAGCATACTCACGTGTTGATGCACGAGGCTGGGTTGGGCTGGAGTAAATTGGGACCAGTCGTAGAGACACGTCAAGCAGCACGGCGTGTTACCTCGCGGGAGTTGTGCAATCATCTATGCCCACCACCCATGTCATTATGCGAGTTCTCCTGCATGCTCTTCTTCCATGTTGTGCCTGTGTTTTGTCTTGGACCTTTTTTCCCCCTTCGTCTTTAATTCGAACCTGTTGACTGCAACATTCATCTTGTAACACTAGTGCTACTTCTGTCGCTGCATTCTCTGTCTGTTGTGCGTGCACTTAAGGCACCTGCATTATTCTTTGTTTCTGATACGAGCTTAAGCACACGTTAACCAAAAAGTCTGCCCACACTTTTCTTGACGGCACCGGTCAAGAGTTGCCCACCAAGACCACCCATTCCGATGGACCAGCTTGAGCCTGCGATACTATTTGCCCATCGCTGTTTTGCATCCCTATCACTGGATGGTATTGCTATGACGGAGCACGGCATTCATAGGTGATCGGTACTCACGCGTATGTAAAGCCCACGGCGTTGGCGACATTGAACACCAGCGCAAGAATCACGATCGGCACAAAGCTGACCAATGGTGAGCATTGATCGGCAAAGACGGCGCGCAGTAGCTCACGCAAGATTGAACCTGACGATGGATATCACCAAGAGAAGCAACCAGAAGGCTGGAAAGGTGTAAAGAGCGATCTGACGAGGCAATCAGGTATCTCGGATCACTTCTTGATAACCTTGAATCAACGTACCCAAAACATTCTGTCGCCCACAGCCATTCAATGACTACATCAGACAAGTAACGGTACCACTCACCTAGAGTCCACTGGATTTGCTGGCCGGGTGGGCTGACATGAATTAGGCGGAGAAGGCAGAATGTCGAGGCAACTCACGTCTCTACTCTCAAACACCCAATAACTTTCACCGTCTTCGTCGACCTGGATGATACTTGTAAGTGAGCGCACTGGGGAGACACAACGACGCACTTGGTTCCAGAACCGCAATCCGACCAGCGTGCGACCGGCGACATTCTTGAGGGTTTATCAGTTTATTATCTGGAGTGATTGATTTATGGTGCGTACCCTACAATTCCAAAAATCCATCGCGAGCAACACGACCACGACGACCGTCTGTGGCAAAGGACATCGCGTGAGACGAGTTGGGAGAGGATGAGAGGATGTGCATACAGAGAGTACATAGTTGTTGGTGAAGAGGCCGCAGAGGATGTAAACAGCAATGGCAGCGAGACGGAAGAAATACAAGCAGAACAGTGCCGCTGGGTGTGCAGACTAGGGCGGGGTCAGGACCAGAAGCGCAAAAGGATGGCATAGTCAACCTGTCTGAATATGCCAGCAATACCTATGATGACGGGGTGAGCTGGAGACGAGAGCCATGACAATGCGCCTACCGGCCTCTGCGTCGTCTGGGGTTGTGGCGAGCTGTGGTCTGTGGGCCTTGGAAGGGAGCTCGTCGGGCTCGATGGTGTTGAGGAGGGGCTCGTGGGTGCTCATCGTGAGTGGTGTTCGGCTAAGCCTTGCTTTTGTTGACACGTGCACCTTGTCTTTTACACGACGAGCACGACGTTGAGCTCCTCCTCCTCCTTCACCACTTTCTTTGTACTACCACATTCGTTTGTCCCCATCCATGTTTCATTTTTCCACAGATCGTCTTGCTGGCCTCGACAACATGATCTTGAAGATCACCGCCCCCCCAAAAGTACCTATGCTAATCCCTAATCATGACGCCGCCTACGGCCCCGTCAGGAAGCTCAGAAAACAAAAACCACGCCAGCCTTTGGCTAACATGACCGCTTCGAATAATCTCGTATGTAATTCAACCACCCGTCCCCCGCCTGTTCATCTCACCTTTTAGGCTCCCCGCCCGCCCCGTCCAACGAGCTGCATGCTCTCACACACTCCTTCCACCTCGGACGAGGTCAAACTTGTCTCTCCAACAAATACCGATATACCCTCATTCCGTCCCCTTCCCCCCCTCCCCTCTGCATCCACGCTCCAGTTGCCGTCCTTCCTCAACTTCTCTTCCCAGTCCCTTGACTCTCTTGCAGATCCACATCCTCCCCGCTTAACTACCTCTCTTCCGTCCTCCGCCCTCTTCCGTGTCTCTTCCTCTCCAGTCTCTTCCTCGCGCCGTGTAGTCATACGCAAAACAAAGAACAGCAAGGTATTCGAGGGTCCCCAGTGGATTCCGGCCTTTCACCACCCTAATAGTCCCTACGTCCCTTGGTCATCCCCTGTCAGACGACGTATTCTTCCCCCTCCATCACCACTCCCTCCATCGCCCCCCTCTCTCTCTTCGCCTATCCGTTCCGGTGCCGTCGCGCCAGAACCTTGGGCATCCTCGACATTCTCGCAAACCAACGACAGGTCCAAAAAAGAGAGGCTTTCCAGCTCCTGGAAGAGCTTCAAACATTCCATCAAACAGGGTGTGAAGACTGTCATTTCCCGCCTCGGGAGATCCACAAAGTCGCTGAGGCCGCTCTGTACCAGCCAAGACATGCTACGCACCTGCGATGGCACCGACACTGCCATCGTCCAGCCTCATTTGTCTTTTGATGCTATGCAAACGACTTTTGTCAAGACACACAACGGGGACCTTCGCGATTCGCTGGCGTCGTTTTCCTCCTCCGATTCCAGGACGCTGGCGGCCTGGCTTACAGAGCGACGTACGGCTGCATCCTGTGTTGGTGACGACATTCCCTTGGAGATGTCTGTGGAAGAATATGAACTTTTGGGTAGCTGGCTTGATCTCCGTCACTGCGACGGAGGGTGGCTATGTGGCATCCAGGATTGTGGCATGCACACCGCGGGCGGATCTCCATGTGCGGCGGGCAAGTACTCGAATGGGCTTCGTACGGCGATGCCATTCGATAACGTGGACTTGTCAGTAACTCATGCATCGCCCAGCCCACCCGCTTGGCCGTTTCCTGTCGGACCGTTTTCTACGCCCCCGCGCTTCTATTCACTGCCTCGATTGCCTTGTCAGTCTATTGATATCTATTCCGCACAGGAGGCGGACCCAATGACCATGAAAAAGGCAGAGCGATGCCGCGAGCTGAGCATGCCTGGGGGGTGGACATTTAGCTAACCAAACACCATGGACCACAGCAAGTAAGTTAGAGAATGTGCTATTCTTTAATGATTGTATCATCGGATATGTACCAAGTGTACTAGATATGTAGAATATTTGTGTGTAATCCTAGTTGTATTGAATTGAATGAGACAAGGACGGTCGTCAGTGAGACAAGTGGGCCATTGTCCACAAAAGGCAGGTGTTGAGGATGGACGACAAGGACACGCTTTGACATGGATTCAGTATAAGGACGAGGAGGATGGTCGTTCTCCTCCACAACCCATCTCATCTCAGACTCCAATGTACACAGATCCTGGCCCAAGCAACCCCCGCCACTACCCATCCCTCGACACCACCTCCGAGTTCTTCCAGGTCCTCACGGCACCCTACCATCCACCCCCAGAGACGCCCTCTCTGAACCGTGCGCAACCCCGTCCCGACCACGTCGCGAGGTGTCGTGCCACAATCAACTGGACCTCGGCTCCACCCACCAAGTCGTCGTCGTCGTCGTCCTCCCACCCACCAGCGAGCTCTCAACCGGTGGCCAGTCAGCTTGATCAGCCCATCTATCAGCCCCATGGCCGCTGGGCGTGGACGCATGGTCTCTCAATCGACGACCCAAAGCAGCTTCTGTCCCTGCGAAGTGGGCACTCTCCTCTGTATCTTTTGCACGTGATGCTCATCCACTCCCAGAGGGCGCTCAATGCTCTGCTTCCATCGACAGCGGGACTGTCGCCAACAAAGAGATCAAGTATATCTGTAGAAAGTAAGCGCTGCAAGTGTTGTCACTCTACAGATGCTGAGATGCCAAACTCAGGTGGAAATTGAGCAAACAGAAGGAGTGGTATGGCTTCTACTCAGAGGTAAGCCCACTCTGCGCCGAACCGAATCCGGCCAACCACCTCTTTTGGTAGCTTGCCCTTTACAAGTCGGAGCAGTACCTCTGTCCCCTTCAAGGAGACGTTGTTCCCCACATCATCGGTGTTCATGTCATGCCCGAAGCCGTGAGCGTTACCATGGAGATGCCCCACTCGTCATTTTGGATAGAATCCTCTCCGAGCATGCCGCACGCATTGAAAGAGAGGGTGATAGCCGCATTTGAAAAGATCCATGCACAAGGGGTCCTTCACGGCGATCCTGAGCTACGGCATATGCTCATCGGCGCCGACGGCAAGGTCATGATCATCGACTTTGGGATGAGCAGGGCGATCAGGGAACATACATCTCTTGGCATCGAGAGAGCAGAGCCCGAGGAGTTCAGACTAGAAATGCGAAAAGTCAAGTACAAACTGGACTACGTGGGAGCGCGGAAGAAGGAAGGGAACAAGGTGGACGACTACCTACGTCGAGTCCGAAGGAACAGGAAAATATCGGAGTTGTGGAAACGCCGCGCCAAGGGGGAGCGTGTGGGACCCATTCCGCAGTACGAAGAGGACCCCGAAGAATATGCATTGGATCCTCCGGTGAATGCTCAAGACTTTCAGGAAGACTGGATTACTGCTTCGGACGATAGTCCGATGCGTATCGTCGTCCCGGGTCAGACGCCGGAGCAAGTCGCGAATCAGGCGCAAGCACTTCTGTTGACACTAGAAGAAATGTGCACCGCCTCTGCCCCCCCCTCTGCGCTGAGACCTGATTCTCCGTGTTCTTCACCGACCAGACATTGCCATGATGAGAACCATCCTCGAGCGCACACGGCACGTGTCAAGAGGCATCAGTCGACACAGGTTGCGGAGCCGCCGTACAGATACGACGAGGAGCTAATTCCGCTGTCTGTGAGACACATCGAGGGTACCTCGAGGCGGCGTGACTATATTCGCCACAAACAGCTCAGAAACACGTATATTTCGTCACTTTCAAGTGATCCGAGCGCAGGACCGGCGTTTCCTAGTTCGATTGACGTTCCGGCAAACCCGAGAAGCCTCAGACCAGAGGAGTGCCGGAGGATACAAGAGTCGAGACGTCAGGCGATGCTGCAATACTCGAGGGCACCCAAGGGCATTCTGAAGAGACGACGAGACGACGCTGTCGAGCCCAACAAGCAAGTGGATGCCACGGGGCATTCACCATGTAAGAAACTTCGTTTTTCGGAGCGGCTGGTAGCTCCGTCTTGCAAGGGACGTGCGCCATTGATGAGTAGTCGGCGGTCGAGGGCTAATGTATACACCCGGGCTTACAAGCGCCTTTTGGCACCCACGGCGCGACCGGAGTTGGTTGATTTAACACTTCCGTCGTTTAGGACGTTATCTATGCTTGTCGGGTCGTTGATGTCATGGGTTCACTGTTAGGGATAGTTGCATTTTGAAAATTTCTGTTCGACCACTGTATGTGCGATTCGGATCGATCACTGTGATGGGGTCATAAGCGGTTGGACACGCACAAGTATCGCAACAGGCTTGATCCGGATTACCCCGCAGGTGCGCTCGGGAGCAAGCTGGTGTTGCACATGACGATTCAGCAGGGCCATCATGATGATGATGGTGCGAGCAGCTGGCATTTTCGTCTCGGTCCCTAGCGACGACGCGACATCCGGATGGACGTCCAAAGATACAGGCTTATCTATCTGGCAACCCCTGGCATGACGTGCATCGCGTGCCAAGGTTAGCTCGGAACTTCTGCCAACACTGCCACATATATCCACTGATACTTATATACTAGTATCATGGTGGCCTGTCGCCCCAGATTCATCGTCCCATTTTCCATCTTTCCCCTCTACTACGCGCCCAGAGATGGCTTCAGAAAAGACAGACAAATCACCCTCCAATAAGAACTCTTCTGACCCCTCCTTGAAAGACGAAGAGTTCGCCACCTCGGATCGACCACAAACTCTCCACAGACAGCTCAAGAATCGACATGTCGCCATGATCAGGCATGATCCCCTCCTCCTCCTCCTCCTCCTCCCCCCGCCTTCCTCGTCCTAACATCCATGCAGTATCGGTGGTGTCATCGGCACCGGCCTTTTCGTCGGGACTGCCAACTCCCTTAGAGAAGGTGGTCCGGGTGGTCTTTTGCTCGGCTATATAGTAATGGGCACGATCGTCCTCGCAGTCATGGTGTGTCATTTCTGCTTCTAGAAGTACTCCAGTCTACATTCCCCGCAAGATCTCCTTGGGTGAAATGGTTGCGTACCTGCCGATTCCAGGTGGTCATATCAGACTTTCTGAACGGTTCGTCAATCCTGCCCTGTCCTTCGCCATGGGTTGGAACTATTGGTACAACTGGTTGATCACTGGTATTTTATCTTTGTCCTTTGCTGCTTTCCTTGTCTGATTGGCCTCCTCAGCCCCTGGTGGATATTTATTACTCTTCATCTTGTGATACGATCTCACAGAAATGTGTTACAGCCGAGTTGTCCGCTTCTGCTCTTTTAATCAACTACTGGCACCCCAACGTCAACAACGCGGTCTGGGTGATAATGTGCATGATCGTGGTCATCACTATCAACATGTTGGGCGCTGGCGCCTACGGCGAGGCCGAGTTTTGTTTCGCGTCAGTGATCAACCGATCTTGTTTGTTTCACCTTACCAATACACGTTTCAGTCTCATCAAGGTACTCGCGATCACCGGTCTCATCATACTGGGCATCATCCTTGATCTCGGAGGCGGCCCCGACCACGATCTTATCGGTTTCCGCTACTGGAAGAACCCAGGTGCTTTTGCTCAATACCTAAATATTCCTGGTGCAAAAGGCCGGTTCCTCGGATGGTGGGCCGTCCTCGATAACGCTGCTTTCTCTTTCATTGGCACCGAGATCGTTGCCGTAAGTCCAGTCCTTCTAATCCCCGTTCCTCACGCTCACTTTCCCAGATCGCAGCTGGTGAGACGAAGAACCCGCGTCGCAACCTTCCCAGAGCAATTCGCCGTGTCTATATCCGTATTCTCCTGTTCTATATTCTCGGCACCTTCGTGATCGGTCTCCTCGTTCCTTATAACAACCCTCGACTGCAACTCGCAAGTGGAACTGCAGCTTCGCCGTTTGTTATTGCAATCGAAACTGCTGGGATTCATTCTCTGCCCTCGGTGAGTAATGGCGCAACCAATTTGCCACATATGTTCATCGCAAAATAGATCATCAATGCCTGTTTGTTGACTTCAGCATGGTCAGCCGCATCCAGTGACCTGTACACCTCCTCGCGTGCTCTTTGTGCGTCCCCCGTTACTCCCAAATTAGAGTGATTAACTCAGTATTCGATCGAACAGATGGCTTGGCAGTTTCTGGTAATGCACCGAAAGTCTTCGCGAAGACGTCCAAGTCTGGTCTCCCCTATGTCTCTGTCATCTTCTGTTCACTTTTTACGCTTCTTGCCTTCATGGCTGTATCCAGCGGCTCTGGAGACGTCTTTAACTGGCTTGCCAGCATGACAGCCATTGCTGGCCTCATGACCTGGTTTGGCATATGCATTACCTATATTCGCTTCCACAAGGGTTTGAAGGCACAAGGCATCGATCGTAAGACTCTTCCATACTACACTAACGTCCAACCATTTGCGGCTTGGTACGGGGCTATCGGATGCTTTATCATCTGTTTGGTACGTCTCGCATGTTACTCTTCACTGCAGAACCTGGTTTAAATATTATTCTAGTTGAATTCCTGGAGCGTGTTCCTCAAGGGCAATTGGAACACTGCAACATTTGTCACTGGCTATCTCCCTTTCATCCTATTCCCTCTCCTATACATCGGAGCTAGGTTCTACTACCGCTCCCCACCCATCAAGCCAGAGGATATGGACTTTGTATCCGACATCGCGCAGATTGAAGCCGATGAAGCTCCTGAGGCCCCACCCAAAAATAAGGTGGAGGCTTTCTGGAGGTGGTTGGTGAGTTTTACAATGTTGTCAGCTTTCTTCAGATGTCTCACGCATTTTGGACAAGATGTGAAATGTGCTACGAAAAGGTTTATGGTTATTGACGGCATTCTGTTCTGAGTGTTGCAAATACCAGTGTTGTGTTCTATCTTTCTACATGCAATCTTCTTTAATCTCATACCATCCACTGTTCCAAGCATTGGCAATAAATTGAAAGTAGCACTTGGGCGGTTTGTCCCGGATCATTCGTCTTTGGTATAGAAATGTCTCAGCTAGCTGCCGACGCTTTCTGTTGATTCGAGGGCGATCACTCAAGATGGTTTTCCAATGTTCCATGGTCTTGGAGTCTCATTTACGCTCGCTATCGATTTCCGGAGCTCTTGGTCGTATATTATTATGAGGTATACAATGTTCGAATGCTAGTCGTATTTCTCCTTTTCTTGTGGGTATTTCGTGTATCAACTGCGGTCCAATTGTGAATATGGTAGTACTTCATTAAGCTTCATTCTTAAAGATCCTTGAATTTTGACATCTACTTTACCTGAGTTACGAAAGAAGAGAGGGAACAATTGTGGCTGATACAGTAGAAAGATGACGCGTAACACGATGCAAGTGAACTTAATGATTGTATATATACGAGGCCGACCCGGGCCTTGTGCCAACAGGGAGCTCAACCGGCAGAATCGGAGTTTGCGCTCAAAGGAGAAAGACTGTGGGTGAGTGTTCGTTGTTTATTATTATGCTTTGGATGATGAAGGGATATGAAGGTTGATCGCTAAGTGCTGGTGTTAGTACTACTATGCCAGAGTCGGATTAAGACTTCAACTACCTCTGAACCAATTCAAGGCTTCCGAAGGGGAAGGCGCGTCAAAATAAAGAATAGCTTTGTTATCGACGATCCGCAATGCTGCGATCAATCCAGGTTAGCCGCATTTCCGTCCTCAAATACGAGCATATCTTACCGTTGCCATGAACAATACTAGCCGGCTGTGGCAAGGTTTGCATACGAAGGACTGCCCAGAGGTCCACCAAGGACATGGGGTCTCTGCCCTCGCTCGGATCACGACAAAGAACCAAAAGGTCATTGCAAAGAATACCGATTAGAGGTCGAGGATTCAGTTCAGGGGCCAGACAGTCAACCTGCACAGCAGAAACATCGCCCTGAGCATTGACAGTCTCAAAGGATACAACGGTCTTGCGGACGATGCGAGTCAACGTCAGTGGTCCATCCATGATAAGACGTCTTTCCGAGAGTCATTAACAGTAAAACGGTAGCGACGGTGATGCTTACCGATGAGGTTGCACTAGCGGACTGGGGAACTTGCCCCGAATTCTGCTTTGCCATTGCACGAGCTTCCGTCGAGTTTCGGACTCCCGCTTTCCTTCGTTCATGTTATTGGCCAGCAATGATATCTCAGCTAGAGCCCTGTCGAGTGCGTCGTCCATGAATGAGTAAGTAGGTGGGGTACTTCGGCTCAGCTCTTCAAGCTGTGAAGCTATTAACGTTTGGTGGAAGCGCAAGAGCATTGCAACTCACAAGCAATCGATATCGGGGTATCCTTTGAACAGGCAAGAGTAGATATCCCTCCATGTTAAGTTGGGAGTGACGAGGGTTTACGCGGCAGCGTTTGATGAATGTCTTAATGCGTTTTCTTTGACCAGAGGTGAGGTTAGCCATCAAGTCACTCGTAGGGTTAGGATGGGAAACGGCAATGTTAGAAAGGACGTTGCTGGTGGACGCAGATCCTGGACTGGTGTTCCCTGCCGGCACTCTGTCAGTTGTCCAATATTTGATTCTTTGCACAGAGTTGTCAAAATTACTTGAGGGGGCAAATCAGCAGAGCCATCTCACTGTCGTAAATAGTAACGTACTTGATGTAGGAAGAGTACATTTTCATGAACGCAGCATGTTTCAAGAAAATGCCTGCCACTCTTTTGGTTACCTCGATCGAGAGTTGGCCATCTGCATCGAGTTCCTCGCCGTCAGGCAGGCGCATCATTAAAGGTGTTGCGGCTTCTTCCAGGGCAGGAAGGAAGTTCTCTTTATGGAATGAGAACAGGGCGTCAATACCACTGAAGACTATCTTCCGCTCCGATGCAGGAACGACAGTTTCTTTGCTGGAACCAACACCGCTGATGAGGTTAACTGGGGCAGCACTGGGCTTCACGTAAATGTCGACCAGTTCTTGCAATCCTTTGACATATGTTCTTTCGGTCCTTTCCAAGGTGTTAGCTTCACTTTGAGAAATATCCAGCTTGAACATACTCCACGATCTCTCGAATGACGAGGGCCCGCTTCCCCTTATCATCCTTGTATTTTCGTTCCTCGGAGGAGCCAGTGCTATCGGTAGTTGCGATGCTGATGGTCTGCGAAGTCGTCCCACTCCTCAGCCCTGCCATTGCTTCCGGAGACCGCAGTTGACCAGATATCGAAGCAGCCCGAGAGATCGTGTTTTCAGAGTTTGCTCTCTCTACGACAGTGGGTCTTCGAGAACGTGGAATACTGAGCAAGTCCTCCGGCGAACCCCCATACATCGACAAAGTGGTACCTTGGGAGAGGCTCAAATCACTCATATCCTTTAGATATGCCATTATGGAGCGTAAAGCCCGCGTATAAGCTTCTCTTTCTCTTTCTTCTTCCATGCGCGCGACAAAATCATCCGCGTCAACAGCTGAATTCGTACGCGGACTGGCTGCAGGCTGATCCATTTCACCGAGGTTAGCAGTTTGGATAGGATGGGTTGCAGAAGGAATGACCGGGTTTGTTACTGCACCTCCATCTACAGGCAGAAAACTCCTACGCTTGGAGGCCCGCGGAGAAGACGTTGGGGCAAGGAACTTGCCCACATTCGTTGACTCTAAAGGTGAACTTGGGGAGAGTGCGAGTCCTTCCTCGCTTATAGGCAAAGGCAAGAAGACGCTGTGAGTGGGGTTGGGTATGGGGCCTAAAGATCCACTTGTTGAGAATCGAACATCAATCTGAGGCAAAGTGTTTGTCGGCAGTTGCGGGGGGCTTGTGACAATGACTTCATGGCGCGGTGGACGACCGTGAGGAGTGGTTGCCCGAGAGGTCGTGGGGGAATCAGTTCTCATCTTCCCCATTGACATCTTCTTCAAGAATCCCCAGCGTCCTCGAGAAGACGTCTGCCGGTCTACTGGGCTAGGTGTCGCCTGCTGAGGTCGTGTGGAACTCGGCGGTGAGGTCGGAGGAGAAGCGAAGGAGGAACGGGTCGACCCCGCGGTATCAGCCTCCGCACCGTCCCAGGTGACATCAAAGAGGCTTTTCGAATGGACAGGCCGGGAAGTACTACGGGTAGGTGTAAAAGCTGAAACACCCAGGCTCCCGTAACGCTGAGAACTGATAAGCCGATCTGATTCGGACGGCTCTCCTGCAATGTTGAGCAGGTTGGAGCTAGAAGCTGAAGCAGAGTAGGGCATAGGTGGTCGTTCAGGCGTAGCGATCGAGAGATCCTCTGCTAACCCACGGGGTCGCTCAAAACTCGTGCGGAGCTCTCCCGCGCTCTTCATCTTCCGGAGTTCATGATCAGTTCCATGTTTCGATTCATCCAGTTGGCGATTTGATGGCCTGGGGTTATCAAAGGGGGTCCCTGTACGTGGGCGTGACTTGGACTGATAAGGTCGGTTTGGTGCAGTTTTTGTGCGCACAAGGCCACAATCAGGGACGGGAGGGACGGGAGGTAAGATGGTAGGGGAAGTGGTGGACCGCTCAAGAGGAGGTGCTCGGATCGGCATGATGGTATCATCCTCGGGAGAGTGTGCGAAATATCCATCAGGGTCGGCGCTGTGAGGATCTGAATCCGTATCAGTCTCAGCCCCGGGAGAAGAGCCAGGGATGAAAGCAGGCGGTAAAGGTATGGAAGGCGTCGAAGGTGGATAAAGCGGCGTGGCAGGGACCTTGGAGAGAAGCGGGTCTACCAAAGCTTGCCACGGTCCCTGAAATGAGTTGCCGTCAAGATATAGTTCTTGTAAGAGCGGCAAAAGACATAGCCAACTAGGAAGGGCATGTAATTTGTTTCTTCGGATGCTAAGGGTGTGTAGACGATCGAGCGCCAAGAGTGAGTCTGGCAGTGTGCTAATTCCGGTGGCGTCGGCAATGAGTACTCGCAATGCTACCAGATGGGACAAAAAGACCGGCAACACGCGCAGCGGATTGGATGCAACATTGAGCTCTTCAAGATTCTCGCAGGAAGCGAGCGCAGGAGGTAAGGCGACGAGGAAGTTGGCAGAGATGTCCAGTGCCAAAAGTGAGTGACAGATTTGAGGTAGCGTGTTTGTGAGGAAAGCAGGAATCGAGTTGGGGGTCTTGGAAGAACCAATGAGGAGATGGGTGGTGCCTGAAATATATGGTAGCATCAGCTAGAGTGCGATCAAATGTTGTGTGCCAACATACCAGGTTCAACTTTGAGCTGTACGATCGGGATCCCGTCCCCTTTGACGATGAGCCCTCGCCCTTCCTCGGCGACCACCATTGCGGACGTTCGCTCTTCGCCCTTTCCCTCATTCCCGTCTTCGTCGTCACCGAAGTCATCTGTTTCATCTCCACTGGTTAACCCGACTTCATCCCTCTCATCGACGGTCTGCCAAGCCATGTCGAAACTGGGATTTTCCCGAAGCCGGGGAATGCCCGCCTCGTGTAGGCTGTTGGTGTTGCTGAGCCCGACGGAAGAAGATCTCGATCTAATACTGGCGGAGTATTCAGACCACCGTGCTTGATCTATGGGTGTTCTTCCGGCTGAGCAGGTGCCACCCTCTCCGGCTAGTACTCTGGCGACATCATCGGACGTGATTCCGACGGCAATGCCGACTTGTTCGTCCTCTCCGGATGCTACCTGCACGTGCCCGGGATCACTGGTGGTCAACGCACTCCCTGAGCTCGTGTACGCCGAGGAGCGTGTCGAGGGAGAGGACGAACTAGCGGAGGAAAGGGAAGGAAGGGTTGATGATAGCCTATCTGAAGTGCGGGAGTAGGGCAGGCGTTGGGGGTACGGATCGGGGAAATGCGAAGGGTCTATAGAGGACACTTTTGGGGGGCGTGCGAAAGACCTTGGAGGGGAAGAGTCGGAACGGAAGGAAGCGTCGGTCTCGGACACGGACCTAGCGAGAGCTGAACGCGAAAACGAGTGCACTGCGTGAGATAGAGATGGGACGGTGGAGGTGGAGTCGAGCGCGACGGGCTCAGCGGCAATCATTGCGGTGTGGGGACGGTTTCGAGGAGAGGCGGGCGGAGAGACTCGTGAGTAAAGAGAAGGAGACAGTGCGGCAGAGGGAGTGGTGAGAAAATCTAGATCTCGAAACGAGTTAGCATGAAAGAAATCGAGGCAAAGTGGCAGCGCGTGGTAAACAAATCCATGTTACAGTAACGAGGTCTCCACCAGTCGGACAACATTTTGAAGCATGGAAACGGGGTCGCGAGTGGATGCTTACCGGTGTGGTTATACGAACTATCTACTACCCAGCTTGTGGGGCGGAGTGACTGATGGTGAGCATCCATGTCGGAGGCGCTGAGCGTGTGTTTGAGAGCAGAGGTCAGTGGAGGGGTCGGAAGGGGTTTGTCGTGAACATTGAGAAAGGATGGAGCAGGCGTCGGGGAACTAGGCGCGGATGCAGATTTTTTTGCAGAAGGGAGGAGGGAGTATGGATGGGGATACCTGCAACACTTTACTGAGACGTCAAGCGGGCGACCGTTTCGCAACTCAACTTACATGGCTGCCCTCCACGTCGACCGGAGACAAGGAAATTTTCAGACAACATGTCCCTCATACACTTCATTTATGTAACTTGTCCTTTTCCCAAGACATGTAAAAGTACAGCTTTTAGCCGTCTCCCACCGTAGCTAGCGGGCCCACCGGGCAGCCCACATTGTATTTCTTAATCACGACAAATCACCATCCCTGAAACTCCGAGGCTCTGTACCTGAGTTCAGCTCTGAAACATCCAACCTGACATCCCAAGTCGTGTCCAACGTCATCTTCCTGGCGTCGACAGCCGCGGTATTCCAGCGCCGCCTGTCGCTGCATTCATACATCGTGTTATTCACCTTGTTAAAACTCATACAAGTCAGGTTTCTCCGCGTGAAAGGACACCTTCTTCTTTGCCTTCACCTTCCGAGTCGATCCAGACTCGGTATTCTGCAACGAGCGGCTCTTTATTTCCCCACAGGTCTCTTCTAACTCCACGGCAACGCTAGCGAGTGCGCTGGTGTCTTCAGTGACATGCGTGTGAGCCAACCCAGCATCTAGATTGATCGCAGCCGACGCAGGCGTGGTACGCCGTTCAGCGACACCACCCTCGAGATCAAGATGCATCGTCTCAAAGATGAGCCGCTTTCGCGTACACTTGAATGCGAGATTATTTTCTCCGGTACCGATGTTTGCTGCTGCGGATGACGACAAACCCCGAAGAGCCGAATATTTGTCGCTCGTAGGCAGGATACTATGCGGTGCAGGCAATTTATGGATCTGCACCAATCCGTGGTGGGAAGGAAAAAGTGCCGTAAACGCTGGATTGGCTGCAACACTGTCGTCAAGTTGACGCACGAAAATCTCAATTTATACCCACCGCCGAAGCCTGACAACGAGATAGTTGCATCCGTCACCCACCCAACCTTTTGGATCCATCCAGTTCCCGCCCAGAGGTCCGTGCAAAAGTGGGGTGCAAGCGAGACACACGCACAAGCACGGGGATGCCGGCGCAGCATACGGCGCAAGGCATGCAAGAAGCGCAATATGTCCTGTATACTATAAAAGCTGGTTTAAATCAGTTGAAAATACGTCTCTTACTGCTGGGCAGTTTTCCCCCCACTCTGGGGATCCCAAAGCTATTATGGATAGGCGAACTACCCCAGTCGATGGCGTAGTCGCAAGGACATGCTCTATCTGTCTCATACGTTCGTCCATTGAAGATGCAGCATCGTTGTTTGTAGTCAAGTTCAACGGTATGAGCTGTTTCGCATTGTGGGCCTCGTCTATCACAGACATAGGAATGCGACAAGTGAGGTCAAACGCGTCGCAGAAATGATCTGCAGATCTAAGACTGATGGTCACCAATCATCCGCGCTCTCATTTCAGAATCGGCACGTACGGGTTGGTCACTGTCGTCTCAAATTTCTTCATCTGTTCATAGCGCCATGCAATCTTTATTTTCTCTCCGTTCTCGACCACATCATCTTCGTCCATTATAACCGTCGGATGGTTTGATCTCGACGTAGGTGACCACATGCATTCCGTCACAAAAGATAACGCATCTTCGTGGACGACGCACACTCTATGTCCGCTTGCAATGCCTTGAGCAACAAAGTATTTTTGCACCAACTCGCCGTAAGCAGATTGAGAATCGGGTGCAAGGATCGCAAGCGAACATGAAAGAGGCACGCCTCCACCCAAGATGTCATCGAGAGATGGAATCCCGGAGGACGTCAGGATCGTGGAGATGGTGACGGGACATGGGCGGGTCCCTGGTGGAAGTGCAACATGTTTAGACGGTGTTCTCCGCTTGAACGTAGACATGGCGAGATCAAGACGAGACTGTCACAACATCGTACACGTAAACAAACAACGAACGCCCAGTAAACTAGTCACTAGTCAAGCTAGTCAAGGTTGTTCAACGACATGCCCTGCATCTTATCAAGTAGCTGTCGCACTCGCTCTTCTGGAATGTTACTATTCAAGAGCCCCTGAACCAATTCGTCTACCTTTTTTCCCTTGACAGCATCTTTTCCGAAGATCTTGATGGTGAATCCATTGCAAACGTTCGGCAGCCGTGTAGAACCGATGGGCCGTTGACCAGGTCGCTGAAAAGGATTGAATTCGATTGGATATTGCCGCGGTTTCGCCAAGTCCTCGAGTTGGGCAGTGTTCAGACGTGGCCCTAAACTTGGGATTGCATGGTGTATTATCTTTGAGAACGAGTCCCTCTGCACCTCAGCAGATTGTTCAGCATACTCCGTCACGCCGAACGGTATCTCCTCTACATGGCAGAACACGATAACGGACGTCCACGTTTTGTAACTGAGCAACCCAGCGTTGGGGGCTACGATGGCATCGGGGACGCTATTCGTAAAAATAGCGGTAAAGCGTGGATCCCAGTTCTCGTGATCTCCGTGAAGGTATATCGCCAAAGTACTCTGTCCCATGGACGAGGGGGCCTTATACATGTATACTGGCTCATTCCGTTTCGCCTTTGCAGCAATACTTTTCTTGTTCGCTTTTTGCACGATTGTGTACACAGCGTGACCGAAGAACGTGAGCTTGATGTCAGTGTATGGCAGTAACAATGCCAGTTCCGAGAAACTACCAATGCCGCTTGAGATTCCAGAGGAACTGAAATTTATGGTGACCTACAGAGGAAGCATGTTGAGTTCAACTTCCGGCCCCAGATAGTGGATATCAAGTGTTTGCCGGTACTCCGGAGACCCTCGACTTGGACTTGCGACATTTAAGACGTTGACCAAGAGGTGGTATACGGTGAGGGGATAGTGCATGAGGAGTGCGGCAGGAGATTCAAAAGGCAACGAACGCCATTGGTACCACGATTTCCAGTCAACCACGTTGACGGAAGACCCGATTGGCGGTTCACGTCCAGGTTCGAAATGCAGCTTAGGAATTAATCTATCTTCAAGTTTCCATCCTGCCTTGTCGTCGAGGGGCCGATCAAGGAGAAGCAGATAGCCATCCTGATAGCTTTCAACTGGGTCAACGCAAAACGGACTTTCATGGGCACCCATAGTATTTGGCTGAGTCTGATGGGGAGCGCTACCACCGGCTTCACTCCAGTACCCGTGGCCATTGGCCCCCAAAACACCAAAGTAAGCGCGTGTAAGGGGTTCGGCAAAGGTGCCATCTGACTCGAGTTTCCCCCAAGGAAAAAGCTTGAGAATAGCTCGCACTTCCGGTATTCTCAGCATGTGACGCTGTCGAATATGCAAGATAACAGCTTCAAGCATCATCTGATCTGATATTTACCCACCTTGTTTTTTTCGCAGAAAACTTTATGACCGTCCGTGCCGAATCTCCCGATTTTCCAGTTCGCAATTTGACACTGCAGCACCGATAGCTGTCCTCGACGGCTCCGATCTCCAAGCAATATGGGACACACCTTTTTGGAGCAATAAACGGCAGACTTGCAAGCTGAACAGACCAACGGCTATTCGATCACAGATGGGTAGGCAACACGCACCACTAGTACTAGAAGGACACAGTACCTTCTGCCCCACATGTCGTGACATGGGTCCGTCGCAATTGAAACAACTTGCCATGATACTAAAGTCCAGCTTCTCTGGCTGGCCGCCTAGACGGGACATTTCTTCCTTGAGTTTGGTTGCTCCTAGGTAGGTTAGGCGGATCATGTCCGCGGCTGTTGGCATTGGTATGTTTAATGACATGGTGGACAATGAGCTTGAGAAAAGTCTGATGATGAAGAAAAACTTGAATCTAGGTTATGTCTGATCAAATTTATCTCTGACGACTATCTGAATGTCTGATCGGTACTGGTGATGGTATGGTTGACAAGAGTTGGTGTTGTCCGAAAGTGTCACATCATGTCGAGTACGGCGAGCCACAAAGTGGCGCAATGTCTGATACACCCCAACCCCCGTCACGAACCGAGGGCTCAATCGATATTAGGGTACGGCCTTCATAATATATCATCGATACAATTGAACCCTACACCATGGATGCAAAGGAACATCTAGACACAGCCAACGAGCTCAAGCTCGAAGGGAATGCGTTGTTCAAAGCAAGTAATTGGACCGCAGCTCTGGTGTCATATAGGACAGCGCTTAGCCATTTGCCTCCACGAAAGCAATCGGTCGAGCCAGAGTCTGATCAAGCCGATGCCAATCCCCCCCAGCAACCATCAACCGAAGATCCCAGTGGGGCTGCTGTAACAGACACCCCGAATGCCCTTGACGTGGAGTGCGGGAAAGTGCGGGCAGTCTTATATGCCAATATCGGTGCATGTCTCGCGAAGCTGGTGAGCTGTCCGAGCCTGGTCAGTGAACTATTCTCATCCAAGCAAATGGACAGGAGGACCACAAAGGAGTAGTGGATGCGTGTTCTGAAGGCGAGTCCGCAGGCTGGCATAATTATGAACATTCTGAGCAGTAGATTACAGCTCTCTGCGATGATCCACACTACGTCAAGGCGCTTCAACGACGGGCATCGTCAAATGAGAAGATTGGTACATGGTCGTCCCTCGGCAGCGCTCAAGAAGGTCTGGTTCTTGTCGAAGCTGATAATTGGCCCCCCCCTTACTGATGCGCCGGATAGATTATAAATTGCTAGTGGAGTTGCTTCCCCCTGGCTCAGGAGAATTGACGCGGACAAGGAATGTTCTTCGGTCAATAGAGCCTCGTATACGGGCAGCTCAGGAAAAAGAGACGGCCGAAATGATGGATAAGTTGAAAGGTCTGGGGAACACGATCCTTGGTATGTCACCTCCATGAGATCAACGATTCAAGACAGGGTAATTTTTTTCCAGGTAAATTCGGACTTTCCACCGACAATTTCAAGTTTGACCCGAATGGTCAAGGAGGGTATTCGATGAACTTTGTACGATGATATCATGTACACGATTTTCTTTCCGTTCAATCATTCATGGTCGTCTTTGATCATCGCGTCGGTCAATGTATGTGCCCTGATGAGTGAAGACTTGGAATCTGTGGAAAGGGAACACCTGCCAAGAAGGATTCGTCCACGCGTGAGCGAGTTACTAATAGAGACAGCATACCCTCGCAATAATTCTTCCTCGTATTAAGCCGATGGGGACGGGGCCATAGTCTCTTGAGTCAGTCGAGCATGCCAAGTTATCCCCCGCTATCCAGACATGACCTTTGGGAACAATGACATGCTCCACCGAGGGAGCTTTCGAACCTGTTGGGTCGACACAGATAACATCCCCTGGGAGACCAATAATTCTTTTGCATATTATCCTGTTCGGGTTTATGGGCGATTTGAGAGAAACCAGCTCTCCCCGGGTCAAGTTATATGGCGCGATGCGATGCGACACGATGCTTTCGATCGCAATTTCTCCGGAGGCCTCAAAGGTAGGGAGCATGGATGGCCCGTCCGTCTAGCTGTTGTGAACGTCTGAAAAGAGATGGACCGCGACCAGACGCACCAAGCAAGGGCTTCCGACATTTTCTTTGAAGAGATGGAGGAAGCAGGTGATGTTGACAGCCTTTGACAGCGCAAAGGATCAGTCGTGGTCATGGTGAGATTGAACAAACCGACATGGATACACCCCACCGCGACGTTCTTTACAAGATGGATCATTGACAATGATCGGGCTCGGTGACAAGGACACCGTGACCCCGATGAGCGTCGCGTCGCTAGGCATGTCGTATTTATTTCAGCCGTAGTTATGACGGGTTCCACGAAAACTTTCCTACTATCACTTTCAGCTCGCTCCCTTTGCATCTTTCGTCTTTCTCCCTGCGCAGGTCGCTTTTATTCAACTACCCGTTCCTTCTACTAGTCATGCTACCAGTCATTCCTTCCATACGCATCACCCCAGCATCGCCGGGGATCAACCCATCCGCAGAGTTGGATGTACAGGACGACGATGGATATAGGTCAAAATGGTTGTCATTACCACCCAATCCATCCCAATGGCACACCTCGCCTCTCCACCCCGTCAATTGTCCACCCGGACAGGGTCTTAGTCGCGATCAGTTCGACTCGTTGCTCAAAGTGTCGCGTGACCAACGAGCCAAGGTCAACGCCGATCTGCGCAGTCAGTCAGCACTCGAAAATCAGACCCTCAAACAACGTAGGTGGTTTCTAATGCCCCATGAAATGTCGAATCACCACGAAGTCTAGAGACCGTTGAGCGACGCACTCATTTTCTGTCCAAAATCAAGCAACTTTCATGTCCTGTGACGATATCCATCCCCAATGCTCCTCTACGTTCACCGCTGCCTGTCTGTTGTTCCATGCCATCGCACGGGTTCGCATCCGAATTCCCGGCACCCAAGGTTGCAGTAGAAAATGCGCAGGATTTCACTGTTGTCAGTCCATCTACCGACCGGGGGTGGGATGAGCACGGCCTGCCCATCCTTCACTTTCCTCCGGCTATGCCCAAGATATCGAGACACGTCCCTCCCACTTTGGATGAAATCACGACTCGTCTCAAGCCAGCGCATCGATCACGTAACAAGGATTGTTCTCAATCACGGCTTCCCCTCTTCCTGAAAGCTCAGAGACTGTCGTCTGGTTCTGCGGGCAATCAAGTCAAGTTGTTCCCCATCCGTTCCCTCGCTCTGAACGATGAAAGGTTTAACACCACCTTTGCTCAGCAAAATATCCACTCACCCTCTCCCGAACTGTGTACGTCGGAGATCGAGGCATACAGTTATTCCTCATGCGCACAATGAACCACACGGCATACGAGTCGCGCCGACGCTGCCAGGTGTATACCCCTCCGCTTGGCCCATCACAGTTGTCCTTGGTCGTGTGAGCACGGTTGTAGGGTGGGCATTAAAATGTGTCACCATGACCATGATTTTTTTCTCCGTTATACCTTGTTCAACATGCCACTGGCACTGCGCTAAAGATCAAGCTTGTGCACCTTTCGTATTTTCTCCTGCACATTGTGCTCCTGCATCATGATCTATGTACATCATTAAATATGATATCAATCATGATCTACGGATTGGTCACCAGTTAGCTTGGGAGACTGGTAAGTGGTATGCATTGACCAAAGTAACTCGAAGGAAAGATAGTTGGACTTGGACCGCAAAAGCGACCAAAATGCCAAATGTTAGCCCTCTTAAACATGAAATTCACAAAATATGGGGCGGGCAACTCGAGCCACCACTTGAAAGCATACAATCCGCTGGCAAAGGTGCATGAAGAGTACATAGATTGCATTCAAACTTGAAGTCACTACATTGTTTTTAAGTACTACCCTTGGTAGCCACACCCAAATGTTTCGAACGGCATCCCGATTTAGTACTATTGTTGCATGCCTGATCCGATCCATGTACTAACAAGGTGATTGTGTCAACTTCAACTACGCAGTCTTCCAGCTGGGTCATAGCCAAGCATAGAATACATGCAACGAGTAGTACACCAATGAATGTGGCTGCATCTGGGCCAATCATTTCCATGATTGCACGGTTCGCCATCGGTGTTCCCGGGTATCCGAAACCTTGTCGAGTGGAGCGGGGATGTCTGGCGGTGGTGTCGGCGCTCTCCCACGGAGCCGAGTAATAACGGCAATACGTTGTTCTACAATGGTCGTCAAGGATTGTGTTCAGATGGACTGATTCAGAGTGCTCACTGTAGTCGTTTCTGACGTACTCATCCATCAATTCTTCATCAGAATCGACTAAGGGATCTGTCGATGCCACCACATGCCACGCGTCTGTTCATAGATAACGGCCCTTTGTAATTAACACAAGATGTTAACGGTGGGTACTCACGCTGAAGCATGGTCCGCTGTGGTCCGCGGGAGCTACTACCGGTAGGTCTTTCTGTGGTGGCTTTTGAATTACGGCCAGGACTTGGGGTTCATTTGACTAACCTGTAGACTGTGATGCAGGCGCGGGTCGTTGAGGTGGCATATAGTGGATGTAAGGTTTCTCGCGTGTACCCTCATGGGGCTGCCTTGGCGGACGGGAACGATGTGAGCTAGATTCGGGAGCTGCATGCAGTCAGTAAATCATTTGCAGGTTGCTGTTTGGACAAGGACAGTACCTCGCTGCGACGACGATGCAACCACATTCTTTGCCTTCTTTTCGTTTTCAAGGGAATTTACCAGGCGTTGCAAAAAGACGTTACGTTGGGCAGACATGGACCTTCCCCATTCGATTTCTTCAGCTGTGTCGACATTCTCCTCAGCCAACTCGGCATCAGTCAACCGTCTTAGCCACGGAACTTTTCCGGGATTCTGGCGCGAGTAACTGTCATCGTAGGGATTTGGTTGACCTGGACCTTCTAGGTAATGAAATATTAGCCAGAGAAAGGCCCTCGCTCGATCAGCAGAAGAGATGTTGATCGGAAGAAAGAGATCGAGGAAATTTAACGGTGGGTCAAAGTGCGTAGCAGCGAGAGGCTTCGTGAGTGAGCAAGGTTTATGCTTTGTCATACGAGTGGTGGACGAGACTCACAGCTGCATGGTTCGCAAGGACGAAGATTAGATTGACGACACTCGTTGGAGGAAGTTGACGTGCACGCTGAATGAATGGTTGACATCAAGGGCGCGAAAGGAAGGGATACACGCACGCTTTTCTCGAGAATCTCTTCTGGGGTGGACGGTGGCATTGACCTGAGTTCGGATGGAAGAAGGGCTGCCTTTAAACAGTTCTTAATGCGGGGTGCATCCTGGGCATTGCCGTCTGTTTTCTGCAGGGATGGAACAGGGTGGTAGGTCCTGAGAGCGGTCTTCATTTCGGGAAAGACTAGGAGCTTGGTCAGGACGATCAAATAGCTATACACGATCGGTAGCACCAATGCATACACGCCATTGTAGTGTTGATGCGGCCCACGTTTGTTAACAGGGAGATCTTGGCTAATTCAACGGCGAAGGCCGGGGTCTCGATCATTTTGTCCTTGAGCACTTTTGAGCATTTGCTGGAGTGGTACAAGGCATTGACGTAGAGATCGCGGAAGTTGACCTTGTGAAAGATGCCCGGAGCTTGGCTGGTGAAGACGGCGGAAGTGTCTGAGAAGATGTGGTCAAGAAGATCGAACTGGACATCCTCTCGGGTGAGTGGCTCAGCATCGCTGCGCTTGATCGGGAGCGCCTTACGACTTTGGTACCCCACGCTAAAAGACAAAGGTGGTGAGCGAGTGTGGCAAAGGAGCTGAGGTTGGCACACACAGCGGGGCGGGCTCGTGCGGCCAGCCAGAAAGCTCGGTGGTAGATGTCATGGGAGACACGAGGCCGTGAGGCGGGGAGCTACCCTGTTATTGTCCTCGCGCATGTTCGCACGACTCCAGACATTGGCGCCGTCGAGCGGTCCCGCCAATGGAACAACCATGAGGTCACCATGACCGGTGTCTAGCAGGCTGCTCGGCGACACGCACAGCGATCTCGTCGCTGGGACCGACGACGCCGGCGACCACAAACTTCAAGTTGTACCACGACCTGGAGCATCACGTAATTCTAGTCTTTTGCTCACGGTCGCGCTGAACTAACTTGATGGACTCCAAGAACACATCCGAGGCACTCAGTGCGATGGACGGACTGGGCTTCGACGATGCAACCAAGGTGTGTTTTTGACCTCCTGTTGTGCACAGCTGGCCGACCATGTACCAGAAAGAAATACAGACAGCCCTCGTGCAGGGCCAAAGGCAGGCTCAAGCCCACAGCCAGCTCCTCGCCTTTACAAGCATGTGTTGGGACAAGTTGAAGCACCTCCTCCCGACTCAATGTCCATAACTTATTTCTCTGATAGGTGTATTACTGGGACACCAGGCAGTCGGTTTGCCCGTGGCGAAGAAGCATGCATCGCCAACTGCATAGAGCGCTTCGTGGACACCAGCGAATTCTTGCTCGGCCAAATCCAGCAACAACAACAGCTACAGCACGCTCAAAAGTCTTGACCATAATTCCTCTACTTGTACATAGTACGAGTACAACATCTAGCTACAACATCAAGTCCGTTAACCTCTTCCACCAATATGCCACAAGCAACGGAAGGAAGAAACAGTATGCCTCGGCAATTTCCGACCTTTTCCGCAGCTCCAAGGGAATCTCCACTGGTTTTTGCTTGTTGGGGATTGTGCCGGTCTCTAAGAACTTGGTGATATAGTCATCTTTCTCCGACCATAGCTTGCGGAGCCACAAGTCAAACGTGACCTTTTCGCATTCAGAAATATCAAGCCCGGTTGGGTTGTTCATGAACCCGTTGGATACAATCGACCGTGAGATGACCCCTATGGGCACATCGTTTGCGACGTCGAATATTCGCAAGTGCATGTGAACGACCGGCGGAGGTATGCGATCACAAAATATTGACCGGAGGGTGTAGTAAGACTGTCCATAACCTTTAGGGGGAATGCCTGTTAAAATGAACGTGAATCCTTGGCCTCCCAAGGGTCCATATTGCCTTTACCTGGGTAAATCACTGTGATATCAAGCAACTTGAGCGTGGGTAGTCGAGGGGCGAGTGACCGGAGGCTATAATGGAGGCCTGTTGAGCGGGGAAGGAGTATATTACGCAGGTCCGGCTACACCCCAACCATCAGCTTCATGGAAAGCAGGGTGAGTGTTGACGCACGACACCCATCTTCTCTGCATACTTGCTGCTAATCGGTCGTGTGTCTTTGCTCACAAGAGTTCCCTCGGGGAACAGGATCAAGGTAAACGGCTTGTCTTGTTCCTGTGCCTTGCTCCCAAGTTTCGCGAGTTGGCTTGCCAACTGGAGCTTGTCGGATGCCCACGAGCGGGCAAGAAATATGAACCTATACATTTGCATGCCCTGATGTAAACTGAGTAGCTGGCCAACTGACTAAAGGGGGGTCCGTACCGGCCCAACGACAGGAATCCATTTGAGGCTCTTTTTCAAGACAATGAAGACATCCTTGTGGGTGCGCGCAAAGTATGTCAAGCACCAGACGTACCACCAGTCTGAATAGACCTGGAGTACGGGGATTGGATGAGCCAGCCGAGACGTCGGAAACACATGGCACACGGACCTGGTGGTTGGAAATGACAACACACTTGGAAGGTAGGCGCAAGGCTACAACCTTTCCTGACACGCCACGTTGCACGATGTTTTGAATCTCTTGTTGGGTAAACTTGCCCTGGCCTTGAGTCTCAAACGTGATGGAGAGTGTTGTTGGAGCGAACCACTGATTCATCAGGTCTGGCAAGTCAAGACAAGCGTCTCGCATACACGGCGAGTGCGAAAGCCGAGAAGGACGCACTCAGCAAGGCGGCAAAGGCACCCTTGGTGTACCTGATCCCCTCGTCATAGAGTTTGCTTGCATTTGGACCGGGAACGAGCTTCAATGGCAGGACAAACAAGAGCTGGAAACCGTGGACCATGAAGCATCCGGGGATGAATAACAACAAAAACAGCAGCCCGTTGAGAGTCTGAGCCCATGTCCTGGGGGGTCGGGAGTGAATGGGGAGGTGGTACTGTGGTCGAGAGAGATCTGCGGTCATGAGGGGATGGTGTTGAGCGAACTGACATGGCGGCCACAAGGAATTCATCATAGCCATGGTCACGTGGACATCCAAGTCAAAATGGCCCCATCACAAATTACGCAGATACCAACAGAACAAGATGTAAAGATTTGACGAAATGCAACTAAAAAGTTGGACGTGAATGTTGTATTGTGTGGCTGTACCTTGTACATTGTACGACAAACGTGACAGCCTGCGAACAAAAGTGATTGTCGTGTTTTGATGTCATCCTACCGCGAGGACACTGAGCGACGGGCCAGCTCCTCCTCGTCCAGACATTTACCCTTGTATATTCACAAAAGTTACTTTGACGTTCATCCCCGTCCGCAGACGAGCCCCCCTCCCCCCGATGTCCATCTCTTTCAGAAGAAGCATTCTCGCCGCCCCACAGAGCACCACAGGGCCACGGTAAAAGTTTCAGACTCTTCCTTCGCCTTCCCCACATCAGATCACTGCCCATACCCGTCCAGCTTTCTGTCTGGCACTGACCTTACTCCTCGGCACCCTCGCTCTCGCACCCGAACCGGCCCTTCGTCCACAAAGCCAAAACGCCATGACAATCCCGTCCCGCAATTGAGTTTCTCTGGAACCTCGAGTCTAGAGGATCCTCCCCCAACGCCTTGTGATACCTCTTCCTTTGCCGGTTGTTCCGCCCTAAATTTTCCCGTCGTCGTCGCCGCTCCGATCGCAGGCGTAGAGACTCTGGACGCCTTGGTAGATGGCATGAACGGCATGGCTGGCGCATCCATGGAGGACCTTTTCTCGCGCAGCACATCACACGCGCGTTTTGGTCGTCCCGCTCACCACCCTCTATACCAACCCCCTCTTCCAACACCACCTGCTGGTGTTGTACTTGGCAAGGGAAAGGGCAGACGGCGTGACAAGGCCGTCACCTCAGACGAAGACGACGAAGACGACGACATCATACCAACCACAAAACCTCCTCGTTCCTACTCGCGTCACCGCCATAATCCTCTTCTCAGCTCCTCGCGCGAAACCTCTACCTCTACCATCACAATCGATTTCGCTCCCAGCGATAATATGACAACTCCAGTTAGCGACTTCAACGATTACACACCGATCAATACCGTACAACCCACGGAGCGTCCACGAACTGTAGTCCCATCTATATCTGAAATTATTCGCAATCACGCGTCACGCACCCTCGAACGCACCCGCCCGCCATCCGTACATACCCCGGCTTATGCCCACCGCAACGGTAGTTTATTAGCCGGCCCGGAGGAAGACGAATCCGAACCGGAGCCTCTGACACCCGGTGAGGAAGCTGAACTTCTCAGTCGGTCCTCGATGGACAGTATCGAGCACGAAGTCAGGCGGACATACAATAACCAAAAGAATTCCCAAATGACAGCTCCACCCCTGGCCTCTTGTCATTCAAACACCTCTGATGCCTCCACCATCCCTCTCGGCGTCCGTACCGCCCCCTCAGACACATATACCCACTCATCTTCAACAATTTCCGTGCATACGGCTCAGCAGTCATTTGACCCAATCCAGTTTTCTATATCTCCAACGTCCACATCTCAAGCAATTGCAGAATACCTCCGATCTGCACGGTTAACGACACTCCTAAGGCTCACCCGATACCCACACGCTTCCTTAGACCACCCTCTTACAGTCAGTCTCGCCGATATGGGAGACCCAAATGGCTTTCCGCTCGTCGTGTTCCTTGGGCTCGGCTGCGTTAGACATATCATGGGTCTTTACGATGAGATGGCGGATTGTCTCGGCCTCCGATTAATTGCCATCGATAGGTAAGTCAATTTACTGTCACGATGTCCATAAGAACTCATCCGGACGTGTTAGATGGGGACTCGGTCGCACCGAAGTACCGCAGTCAAAATCTGCTCGTGGCATTATGGAATGGGCTTCTGCTGTGGAAGAAGTACTCGATCGGCTCCAAATATACGAATGTAGTGTCATGGCTCACTCTGCTGGAGCCCCGTATGCCTTGTCCTTCGCAAATCGCGTGCCCGAGCGCATCAAAGGTGACCTCTGTCTACTGGCTCCATGGATCGGTGGTGGCGAAAGCGGTATGGAGCATCTTTACCTACAGTAGCTGGCCACTGAAAATGATGCGTAGGCGGTTACAAATGGTTGAAGTATGTTCCAAATGGCATTCTCAAGACCGCGCAAGCCGCAGAGTGGAAAATACAGGCATGGATGCTCGGAAAGCCTCCAACCGTTGCCTACCGCGGAATAGGTTATACAGCCCCGCCATCCCCAAGCAAGCCTTGTGACAACCAGTCGGACACCACAACAGACTTTGATGCATTGCAATCTGAGCGACTCAGCAGGTCTAGTGTCTATCCATCCCAGGCGGACGCGAGGAGGCGCATGAGTGTTGCATCGAGTTTGTTCAGCGATTATGATGATTTGAGGGACTTCGATGGTCGGTTCGGAAGCCAGAGCACGCTAGGGGCACGGTCCACGAATCAGCAAACGAGACGAAAAGCTTCCAGGGGCATTCTTGGTCGGTTGAAGCCATCCAAATCTGCATCTCAATCGCAGCCTCCCTCACCGGCAGCGGAAACGGCGCATCAGTCCAGTGTGGGGAAGAAGCTGAAGACCCTGCGATCAATGAGCTCGTTGAAGGGTAGACCAGGTGTTAATGGCCCCAAGGTCGACAGAGCAAATTTACCTAGCCCGCGACTTCCTCAACCTATCTCTGTTGACGTTGGACTAGGCTTTGGTGACCTTGACTGGAGCAATAAACCCGCGAGCCCTGTTCCCCGCACGTTGACGCCGTCTCCCAAGAACATACCTCTGCCAGGAAAGCCAGTGGACTCTGCTCGATCCGTCGATACCAGCTTTGAAAATTCTAGTATCAAATCATCCCTTCCGAGGCAGGCAGGACGCCGCTCGATCTCATTCAGCGCATCTAGTGCGGTTGCTCCTCAGTCAAGCCCGCCAAGCATGCCTTCATCGCCAAGAAACAGCATCCTCTCCTCGCCGTACAACAGTGTAATTACGACCACCTCGAGTTCATACCAGGCTGCACTTGGAAACGCTCTGATTGCTGCATCCCATGCTGAGGCGTCGAAAGGCACTCATAGTGACCTACTGCAGATCCTGAATCACGACAATCGTCCTTGGGGCTTCTCGTACACCGACTACCCTCACAAAGTTCGGGTGTGGTACGGTGACCGAGACGAGAAGATTGCAGAGAACGCCGTGAGATGGATGGAACGTACGATGAGCGAGGATCGATGTGACGTCAAGGTCGTCAAAGGTGCTGATCACGCCCTCATGTACAAGAGCTCCGTCGTGGTTGAAGTCCTGGAGCACGTTCGAGAATTTTGGTGAACTGCCGCCTTCATTGGTCTGTTCAATTCCTGTTGCTTCATTCCTTTCTTGTTTCTATTTCATTCATCTTTGTGGAACAAATTCAGCCTCCTAGCATGCCTGCTAAATCCCATCGGCACATTCTCTGCCTCTTTTTTTTACCTTCATTTATTTATCATACATGAATGAGCTTGGTCTTCATTCGACAGCACATTGGAAGGGCCTTCGATGTAAGTTACTATTTGCCCTAGTTCTTAGCTGAATTTCTAGTATTAATGCTGTTTAAAACATCATTAATCTCAGTGAGCCTGTACTCGCGCGACATCTTTCACTTAGGAGATGATGCATTGTATAGACAATGGTCACCGTTTATCACATGGAACATTCCTTGAAGCTTTAGCTTGAAGGGTCGACTCGAGACATCGCATGCCATTGAGAAGTGAGACGGGACCACTAAACGAAGCCCACTAAAATCGATCCACTCCCCCCCCGAAGCCGGCTACTAACCACAGAATAGAACAGATGGTTGCAATACCCAAAATTGACGCCCGTGCAAAATCCGCGACCGCTTGATCCACTAGCAATCTAGTACCCACCTGGCATGACCGGTTCGATATCCGATTATTTATCCGGGCCCGTGTTGATCTACCTCGACCGTTTGTTTTCGTGGCTGGACGAACTTGATTCCCCTTGGCAGAGACGGCAGCCCGCCCAAATGTCGCGTGCATTCGCCAGTAAACCATGTGAGTCTAACGATCAGGCTGGTCAACTTAGACCCGATGCAGACCTACAGACCTACACCACATATATAGTTGGTTACTAGTATAACCACCGGTGAGATACAGGTATTCGATTCGGACTTTCCTACAGTATTTGCTTGTTCCCATCAAACCCCTGACGCCGGGCATTGTACAATAATCATGCGATTCCCTTTCGCGTTCCTGCTGCGATGCAGACGTATTTCAGTCACACCGGTCCGATGGCAATAAAATGAAGGTAGGGTATCATCACTTATGCGGCTGGCCTGTTTTGAACTGGTTCATTCCGAGGCTACGCTACACAAGACTCTCGCTAATTTTCACCAGAGGATACAACCCAGTGTTCGATTTAAGTTCCAATCCAGCTGGGCACAGTAAAGCCATTCACGAACCCCTTCGACGTTGAATTGCCCCGGGACGCTGCCCAGGATGCAAGGAACTCTGCCTCAAACTCTAATGCGCTGAATTGTTTCCACCTTCTGCGTTGGCTCTCCGACCGCCTGAGACGTACGTTGGTGACGGGTTGGAGTGACCACCTGTGCTTTGCGTTTTCAGAGCAATTTCATCAAATGCTTCCAGACGCAGAGTTCTGCTGCAATTATGAAAATACCGTCACAGGATGAACATCCCGGTCCAATATCCCCCTGTGTCAAGACTCGTAGCGAGTATTTGGTATTTCTCACCTCTTTCCTACTCTCATTCACTTCTTTTGCCGGTTTATTGTAACTGAAGCTGACTTGAACGGCTGTGACCGAGTCCCCATCCTAGCACTGTTGCGCTGTGGACAAATGAATGATCTCCTTCCCCTTTTCTTGCGGGACGCGAAGAATGTCGAAGCTCCTTGTTTGATAGATAATATCCTCTGTTCCACCGTTCACCGAACCCGAACAAGAGTGACAAGGGATTGTTTTCATTGAGGTATTCTGTCTCCCTGTTGTTTGGTAGTCAAGACTGGGATGACTTTCCAGCGAAACAAAGAATGGCATAAAATGGGTAGCACTTGCATCAATTCTGCCAGATGGTGCGTCGATGAGCAGACGAAATATAGCTCTGCTCGACAATGCCCGAACAAGCAACTTGACACATATCAGCCTGGACACCATGATTAGCGAGCTCGACGATGTGCTGGTCATTGACAACGAGGTAACATCATGTGAGCGCGGATAACCGATGATGCAAAACCAAAAAAAAAGGTGTTGCTGGAAAAACATATCGGTTCCAGTGCGGGACGGTGCTATATCAAGCCTCCATACATCAAAGGTTGTTGTAGAGCAACCTTGCCGACAGCCCGTCGCTTCTGCAAGCATTCGTAAGAGTGAGGTGCAGACCACGAGCCCGCCCATGCTTCAGACCGAGGAATGGAAAATAGAGACTTACATGCTATGCGGCACGCGACAAGGCCATGAAAGGTACGAAGACGCTCCCAAATCAGCCCATTTTTCGCTGTCACAGTCGCTCGTCGACCCGTGGGCCATCCGGTGCAGTGCCTGTCATCATGTCAGAGAAGGTAGAACTACCCAAGAAAAAGACAACAACCAACCCTAGCAAACCAGAAACGGAGGGCATGCCTCCAACAACACCCAAGAAAAGGAAGGCCAGGAAAGCGGCTGAAAGGGAGCCACCAGCACACGAGGTCGGACGCGTCACTATTCACGCCGAGCCGACGTCGAGGGGAATCCAGGGTCGTCGGTCTGACCGTGAGCCTGCATGTTTTTACCAAACCCTACTTTTCTGAGAGAGATCACAGTTGTTCCTATCCAGTCAGCTGCACTGGAACGCCAACGTCAGGCGTTGTCCGTGCAGCGTCGGACGTCTATGGATATGCACCGTCCCCGCAGATCAAATATGTCCAATCCTGGTTCACGACCTCTCAGAAACCGACGGGCTAGTGTACCCCCTGGCCCACCCCGCACCATGCTACAGCGTATGTGCTTCTTACTAAAACCTCGCACTCACAGCTCACCCGCCGGCGGTGCACTCGTTCATACAGATGCTTGGCACACAGTGCTCAACTCTGACCCATTGGTGGATTCCGATGAGGAATGTCCCGATGAGCACCTTCGGCTCGATTACAGTGGGCCTCCTACGTGTTGCATATTCATGTATGCTCATCTCGGTTCCAGATCGGCGAATGCAGGTGATAACACGTCTAAGAGGACGACCGCCCACCCCCGAACCGGCGTGTATTCAGACTATACCAACCTAGTCGGGTTGTGTGGTTTGTATGATT
>JBBPLZ010000009.1:27666-55010 GCA_038090055.1 Hemileccinum hortonii | reverse complement strand
CTAGAAGCGGAGATTGAAGCGCACCGTGACAATGTGTGACATCCCTTGAAAGTCGCCCGGAGAAATTTTGCAACTCTGTGCACTTTTCACTTTTTGTACCGGCATCTCTCTGGCACACAAAGCGTTCGACAAATCATCTCACTTTTGTTCTAGGATTCAAGGTAAAGGTTTCTCCCACCTCTCTCTATTTTTTTTTGGTTCTTAAACTGTAGAAATACACGAGTTATTGACTTCACATTGATAGTTTTTGCAACTCCAGAGCAGTGATAGTACATCCAAGATTAGATCAAGATGGCTCGGATACCATATGTGCAAGTTTACGTATGTTCACGAACTTCCTGTTGTTCAGTCTGACGACTGAGTGTGTATAAGGCGGGATTCATCATGGACTTTATCCCATTTTACTTGGGGATCGACTGGAACAAGGAGGCGATCTGAGAAGCCAAGGCACCCGCATCGTGGACATCGCTTCCTGACTTGACAAGTAATCATATTTCTGTGGGTTGGGATCAAAATATTCAAAACTCTACAGGTTACTTAGCCTATGTCCTCGCGCATCTTCATCAGCAAGAGTTGAAAAATCGAACCTTTCACATTGAGATCGAGCGTTCCTCCCTTCACCAAGTCGTTGGGCATGACGGAAGCTTGATCAAAACCGTGCATGCGCAAAATTTCCCGGACGAGATCGACAACGCTCGGGTCAGAGAGTACTGGCAAGCGAAGGTAGAGGCAGGAACGGGCACCGTGACATACAACATCACGACACACCAAGATGACTTTAAACTTATAAAGATCTCAAGCCCGGCCACCGCTGGTTGACTGTGTGCGAAACCCTCGGGTTGTTGCAAAACGGAATTGGTTGTTATGAAAGGCAGAGCGGTCATGGGAACTATCTGATGCCGCGTCTAGGGGTTTTGATCCAAATGGTTTGTCGCCGTTATTCATGTTGTGTCTCACCGCATTATTTTGTATTGTATCGCCATCGCGTTCGCACAAAAAAGCATTGTCAAGATAGAGGCACCCTATAAAGGTTGGGCAAGATTAAGATTGACCCATTAGTGGACGAAGCAACACACCGGTGACACCGCTGGTTATTTCAAGTGAAATAGAGAGCATAAATCTGGAGTGCGTCACCCTGCCCCACGTTACATTTCTGGCGAGGATGGAATAACCCTCAATGATAGTCAATGCTCAACGTTCCTCGAACTAGGCTCAAATTACAAAGCAATTAGGATACGCGCTTGGCCACGGAGTGGGTATACCAATAACCGATCAACCCGTGAAACGACGTGAGAGGATGATGGGAGATCTGAGAAGAAAAATCTATTTCTTTTGGATAGCATTCACTAGCCTGAGCACAGCTGATAAGCAAGGACAAATCGAGAACAAGAATCACTCACCAATCAAGACCGTCTTCTAAACCTTCCCCTTTCGTTGCACAACTACCACGCACACTCCACTGTCTTGCGGTCTCTGCACCCGCAAGTCCCAATTGTTCGCTGATCTCTTCGGGTTTCAACGCGCCATCTATGTCTTGTTTGTTGCAGAATACGAGGAGGGGTACGCCGCTTAGTTCATCCTCCGAGAGCATGGTCAACAACTCGCTGCGTGAGGTTCCAAGGCGAGAATGGTCGGATGAATCTATAACATAGATAATTGCAGATGTATTGGGAAAGTAACATCTCCAATACGGCCTATATAGCGTCAACTCGGTACCGCACACAGATGGGAAATATGTCTCACCGAATACTTGATTGTCCCCCGAGATCCCATACTTGAAACTTGATATTCTTGTACTGGTACAAGTCAGAACAAGCAACCAGACGTTGAAACTTTGACGCACCTCCACGGTCTCGACATTAAACCCGATAGCTTAGAGTCCAAATGCATCAGGTAACCTGACCAGCCAAACTACCAAGCACTCACTGGGTATAGTCGAAACCACTTCACCAATCTGGCTCAGAATTATGAGAAAAGTCAATTTTGGAGCCCAAAAACTCATACCTGCAGCCTGTACAGTATCGTGGTCTATACGCACGTGTAAGAAATAGGAGGTTACCAATCGATTCCAGCTTGTCCAACATACCTTTCCCGCTGAATCGAGACCAAGCATTAATATACGGACATCCTGGTCCTTGCTCCATCGTATTAGTGACGCAAATGAGTTGAGCAACGAAGAGAAAGTGAGGCCCATGGAAGAGAAAATAGTGGACAGAAGGCCGTACAATGATCCTGGAATTGGGTCTGGAGTTTTCACACCCGCCGAGCGTGAGAGCCGTCTGAATCAGTAAAACTTGAGTCACTCCGAGTGGTACTCAGTCCTCAGGCCTCAGCACTGACTTTCTTACTTTTGTAAATCTCGTTTTCCTTGGTGGGTCTTGTGGCTGCTACTCGACTGTACACGCTCATTTCTGCATATCCACGTGCTGGCGATGCAGCTAATGTCTGAACAAAGTACCGCCAGACACACTAAAGAACGGCCCGGCACTGGCAGGACCTGGGTCGGAAATAGGTTGCCCGGAAATAGACACCAACGCCCAGACACAAGCTCCATCGTAAACAGGCTGATTTGATGAAAGACGCCACGTTGACTCGGAAGGCCAAAGATCTCGATCAACCGTCAATCGCGCCGGGAAAAGTGAAGATGTCAAGGAAGCGGAAGCGGACTGATTTTGACGCACCACTCGCCGCCGAGTCTGTCATGGTTGATGTGAAGGATGCCGCCGAGCTCAACCCTCGGAAAAATAAGAAACGCGCTGGAGATCGCATGGTAAGTTGGAAAGAAAATATGACAGAAGGACGCTAAACCTCAAAGGTGTAGCCTCATCGACTACCCTATCCAGATCCCACCACCGACGAGTCACTCTCAGAACAATCTCGTAGAGGTGGGTCTCAATACTTAATTAAGATTGGTCATATCGTCAAGTTCGCTAAATTGTTGCTTTAGCCTTGTCGTATGCTTATGAACGATGGCGGAGAGTTGAAGACTGGAAGTTTAACAAAGCCAGACAGAACTGGCTGCTACGCAACGTCTGGTCGGAGCAGGCTGTACGTTCAAAGGTTATCATTGCGGTTCAACGACACGTCCTGAGTCATGCAGGTACCCGGGAATCACCTTCCGCTTGTGATCGAGTACCTAGCTGGTATCACGGGTGGCGCTAGAGAGGCAAGTGCGCGAGCATTCATCGGCATCGTTGTTGATGACTGAGTTCAATCGCAGAAACTGATTGCGGAGTGCACTTCAAAGTTGTCAGCCTCCGAGAATACACTGACGCGGCAGGGCGCTCAGGCACTCAGCGACAGTACCCAAGATGCGTCCACAATCATACGACAACCAAGTACATCACGAATCCTATCCATCCTCCATGCACTCCGTGAGAGCGTTGTGTCTATGAATTTGATTGATTCTATGGCATAAAGGCACGGTATTTGAGAGCCAAGTACACAGTAATAACAGTAGTTAGTGTGTCAAGCAGAAACAGGGACTTGGACGGCTGCCCTCATCTTAAGGCTGCCAACAGGTGCACGGACCCGAGGGTACGTCGTAAAAGAATCTGCTGCCAATTTGACTGCTCCCATGAATACTTCGTCTTCCACCTTGCGTTCACATTGGACCGGGCCCAATGAAGCTTCAAAGTCCTTGCGGACAATATGAACGGCCGCGACATCAACCACACTTGGCTGACCATTCAGCAAGGTTCGTGGAGCACCTGCAGTATTGATCTGGTTTTCTGTCCAAATGGGGTTTACATCGTCCTTGCCGATGCCAACGCTAGCGCATCCACCAAGCCTCGCCCAGTCCCTTGTGCGATTGATATTCAAATCGGTGAAAACGGTGTTGACGGCGAGAATGAGACGATCAATCTGTTCGGCAGTGTGACGAGGAGTGACGGTGAATCTCAAACGCTCCTCTCCAACAGCAACGGTAGGATAGTTGATGGCCTGGACGTAGATGCCGTGTTCGTGCAATAACTTATCGCTTGCCAGCTTGGCCAGCCCTGCATCTCCCACGAGAACTGGTACGATGTGGGATGGTCCAGGGATGACGGGAATATCCAGTTCGGCGAAGCGCCCCTTGACCTTGCGGACATTGACCTGTTTCAATGCGCGGTCACCGATGTGATGTTTCTGGTACAAAATCGATGCACGAGAGCCGGCGACGGTGGCTGGCGGGAGTGAGGTGGTAAAAATAAACCCTGGAGCATAGGAGCGGATCATATCGATGAAATCACGCGAGCCGGCGACGTATCCCCCGACAGAACCATAAGCTTTGCCCAAAGTGCCTATCAGGGAGATTAGAATATCCAAAGTGCAAATATTAATATTTGGCTCACCAGTAATGATGTCAACGCGGTCCATAACGCTACCCTTGATAGGCTCTGGACTTTGGCCGGCCCTTTGGTGCGCTTCAAAATCGAGATGTTCGGCGACTCCCGCACCACGAGGACCGTACAACCCCACGGCATGAACTTCGTCCAAGAAGGTCAAGGCACCATACTTCTTTGCCAAATCACAGATTTCACCGATTGGTCCAATACTGCCGCACATAGAATAGACGCTTTCAAATGCAATGACTTTCGGAGTTTCACAAGGCCACATGCGGAGCTTGTTCTCTAGGTCCTCCAAGTCGTTGTGTCTGAAAATAACTTTTTTCGCACCAGAATGACGGATACCTTGAATCATGGAAGCATGGTTAGACGCATCGGAGAAGTACACCAAGCCAGGAAGCTTTGCCCCGAGGGTAGAAAGGGTAGCGTCATTTGCGACATAACATGAGGAAAAGACAAGGGCCGCTGGCTTCTTGTGCAGTGACGCCAGCTCTTTTTCTAGGGCGAGGTGCATAGCACTGTTGCCTGCGATGTTTCGTGTTCCTCCAGCCCCAGCACCGTATTTGTCTAGAGTGCGACTGTCCATGGAAATTGATAAGTGTGAGAATTGGGACTAGTAATTTCTACATACTGCATAGTTTCGATGACAACGGGATTATTTCCCATGCCGAGATAATCGTTAGCACACCACACCTCAACTTCGTCCTGTACATTCGCAGTGTGAGCGACGGGGAACCTGTCCGCAAGCCTGTTTATGTTGTTAAAGTAACGATAAGACTGGTCCTTGTGCTTCTTCTCGAGCTCTGCTGCGAAAAGCTGATTATAATCGAAGGTGCTTCCAACAGGACTTTGTGCAACCACCGGTTCCGGAGCGGCCGCTTTATGAAAGGGACAACCACCTGCTGCTACATGACCAACAGCCGGGGTGGCTTTGGGGACGGAAGCGGTTTCTTGCTTGGCGGCGGTTGCGAGGTCCTCGGCCATGCGAGCAGCTGCTCGAGCGGCGGAAGCATGGGGGCATTTAGCGATATCGGCATCGGTGAACTCGGAGCCGGGGAATATTCCCTTGCTGTGATGGATTTCCTGCACGTCTGCCTGAGCGGCGACACTAGCATATCTAGCAACCACCTGAGTGGAACGCATTTGCAGGGCAGGCCCCATGATGGGACACTTTGTAGCTGACTCTGTAAGCTGTGAAATGGCAGGGAAACGGGAGGATGCAAGGCTAGAGAGGGAACGGAGTATCTGCATCTGCGTCCTACCGAGGAACGGGCATGCCGTCTTGAAACGCGAGAGGGCGACAAGCTTGTCCATGGCAGCTATCTGGGCAAAAATATTTGAAACCGAGACACTTGAGCGAGATCAGAGACTCACATTTTGACCAAAAGGTTGGGGGAAAAGGATTGGAAAGACGCGGAAGGGGGCGGGGCCGAAATAGATAGATTTTATAAGGGATGAATTAGAGCGGGTCTGATTGGCTGGTGGTCACGGGAGTGCGCGATTGTCTCACGGCGCCAAACACCCGGTCTCGGATACCTTATCACTTCCCACGGACCCCGAATCATGCATATGATTATCTGTAAATAAATAAATACGTTGGTGATGACAGTACGACTATTAGTCATGCGGTGGCATGTGTGTTGCGCAATGTACTCGGCCAGAACCGCACACGGAACGATTATTCACCTCATTCCACCACTCAAGTCCTTATAAGCTCTACTTCAATCTTCATCCTTGTTTATTACCCAGCACACATCCATGGCGAGTTTGAGTTCATCTCTACATCTGCATACTATACCTCCTGCCCGCGATATACCCCTCACCTTCTCTGCGAGCCTCAAAAGCTGGTTTGTCTCATTTCATCCTGCTGATCCGCTCAATACGACAGTGAAATGTTACCTAGGTGGGGTGCCGGAGAGAAACAAGCTGCCGTAGCAGAGGAGCGGCTATTAAGGTATGCTGTCTATCTCTCCTGGGTGTGACTACCTTGATTTCGATACAGTCCATCTTCTCCCTTAGGCGCTTACCTTTCTTCTTATCCGAATGGATGCCCAACTCTGCAGTTGGATCCAGCCCGGTGATCGCCCATAGCGAGCGAATAGAGCTGGCGTCTCCGCACCATTATCTTAATTCCCTCTCGATCAAGGCCACGAATCCATCTCCGACAGCCCCTCCGCCTGCCGTTGTCCTCCACGGCTATGGTGCTGGTCTTGGGTTCTTCTTCCGGAACTTCCCCGCGCTAGCTACGTGGGCTAGTGATCGAAGCACAAATGTTTATGCTTTGGACTGGCTTGGTATGGGTCGCTCTGCCCGCGTTCCGTTCCGCATCAAGGCAAAACGAGGCGACATTCCTGGTCGCGTGCTCGAAGCTGAATCATTCTTTGTTGATTCTCTGGAGGAGTGGCGCGTCAAGATGGGCGTGGATAAAATGACCCTCATTGGACATTCGCTGGGTGCATATTTCAGCGTTGCATATGCACTTCGCTACCCTACGCGGGTCCACAAACTCATCTTGCTCTCCCCCGCTGGCGTACCCCATAATCCCGACAATCTAGCGATACCCTCGACAGAGTCGATTGATACTGGTGATTCTGGTGACTCAGTAATTGCCCCAGCAGAACCAGCTTCTGCCTCTGATATGCGGCATATTCGTCAGCAGCAGAGAGCAATCAAGAAAGAAGAGAGCCGATCTCGGAAGCTGCTCACGTATCTGTGGGAGGAAGGGTGGAGTCCGTTCCAGGTAGTACGTTCGACATTGTTCTGGGGACCCATGCTAGTGGGCAAGGTTTGTCGTTTCTCTGTATCTGACCGCTTAAAGAGTCCTCTGCCTCACGAATTCGTATAGTACTCGAGTCGTCGCTTCACTGGTCTTACAGAAGACGAAACTCGTGACATGCATGATTACATTGTCAACATAACCCTTGCTAAAGGTTCGGGGGAGCATTGCATATGTACGGCGCACCTACTTCTCTTTGTATCTGCGATCTCACAGATTCTAGCTCATATTCTCGCACCATATGCTTACGCGCATATGCCCTTGGTTGACCGGGTACCTGCTTTGAAGCTACCCATCACCTTTGTCTGTTAGTGTGGTATCCCCCATCCAGGTCTCCTAGTATGACTCACTAAATTTTAGATGGTGAACACGATTGGATGGATCCCGTAGGAGGCCTCCAAGCTTTACAGAATCTCCGTTTGGCAGGTAACGAAAACGGACGCATGTTTGTCATTCCTAATGCCGGGCATCAAGGTAAGGGCACTAAAACGCGTTATTCTCGTCTAATGTATATGTTCCGTTATATCAGTATACCTCGACAACCCAACTGCTACGAACGATTTGCTCATCGAGGAACTTAACCTTGCAGACCAACAACAATGAGAGCCTCTAGCAATTTTTACATTTAGTTCAGTGTTGATGGGAGTACTTGACATGTTAAATTAATAAGTAGCCCATTTCTAACGATAGATCTGCATCGTCCCGTTGGTTCGAGCTCTGTCTAGTTATATGCATATTCTTGATATCTGAAACACCACCAGCGTGCCAGTGCCAGTGACCAGGGTCCTGTGCGGCGTGGAATGCAATGATGGTGACTCCGGTGACTCCTGTGTTCCAGCTCTGCCCCCGGACCGGGAGGATATGTACTGCGACCGGTCCATAGATTGGCAGCTGTGCCGTGCGACTTCAAAGCTTCATCCACGGCAAGACCATACCCCGGGAACTGCCAACATCCCACCGCTCACCATGAACGTTCAACTCCCAACCGTGCAACAGACCGCGGGGGGTCAGGGGACCATAGACTCGTTCGATTGTCCTACATAGAGTACTCTACTTATACTAGTATATTGAGCCAAAAAAAGGGATAGTACTAATTATTTTCGCACTCGTTACCAAGGGGACCAAGGTCAATTGCAATACTCAGGACCTGTACCATCCGGGCTCAGTGGTTACAGCGAGCAAGTTGCACTGCAGTTTCGAGTACCTGTCATATATACAGCCCATATACCAACTTGGGGTGGAATTGACTGGAAGAAGGCATATTATAGAGGTTGTCGAAGTATCGAAACTTGAACGTCATGTAGAATCTAAGATCGCACGTTATTGGGTCGCCGCTGGTGTCCGTGACATTAGATGTTGGGCCAGTGACTTGTTCCTACTCTCGCCATAGCCCGGATAATCCATCGCAGACTGCATGTGTCAAGGATGTGGAGCCATCGGGCTGCTGAGGAACACGTCAAATTCAAGTTGATCGTCTAATCAATCCCGGTTTGTGTCAGTCACGTTTATATGGACACACAAGTCTTTGCTGATTTTTCGTCGCAATGGAATATGAGCATCCCAGCTTGCCACATGATACCATTAAAACCAAAGTTTGCTTTGCGTTTGCCGCCATACGATCGCGGGTTTAGTTGGTAACTGAATGTAGTCATCGGAGATGTGATTATACCAGGATGCCAGATTTGACACTAGTCAAGAGGATGGGTAGGGAAGGAATTCGATCACAGAGACGTCTTCCCGTCTACCCCTCCCGGCACACTTGAAAGACGATCTGGGTAACGAGCTTTGATCCTGGCAGCCAGGTCTTCCTCATATATCTGATCGGGCCCAAGCTGATTTCCAAGGGTAAGCCACCTTTGAAAGGCAAGCATGCCACTGAGAAACATCCAGTTCAATCGCATACACACTTACCCGGGTCTGGTGTTATGTTTCCTTCCAAAAATTTCGACCTTGCGTCCTCCAGGGCACATCCGTTCGATGAGACCATATACCTCGTCTGGTTTGCGACTCGTCTCGCGAACTTCACTCACGATCACGTCTGTATCAAGGCCACGGTTGACCCAGCTGGGGAACTTTAAATTACCGACTTCGTCAACATGGGTTTTGACACCAACGAGCATGTGTTCCTTGGTGTGGTTCAGCCAATGACCAGTCCGGCCTGTGCGGATAACGCGTTGTAACTGCATCATTTTAGTGTTTGAATGTGAAAACGGGCTCAGAAAGATCACCTGGTTAGTTTTCACCCAGACAACTTCATCAACCCGTGTGTAGCCCCAGACTCGGAGGCATTCACGACCTACTTCCATGGCACGCCCGGTGACCCATAAAAATAGGAGACCCTCATCTTGTAGAGCAGGAATGGGCATAGCCCGCATCTCATCGTCTGTCATTGTTCCATAAGGCAACTTGATCAGAACTACATGTGATCATGCTGTTCGGATTACTTTTGTATTATCGACTTACACTCATGTGAATGTCCCATGGGGGGTCTGCCATGATGACATGGAACTTTCCAAGTACTGAGTAGTCAAATCGTCGAAGGTCACAGTTGATCCATTGGGGTGGCAGCTATCCGTATGCACGGTGACGAGGATTATGCAGACTGGCTGAAAATGGAGCGCGTACCGTTTGCATATCTTTACCATCTGGTCCCATTCCAATCTCTAACTTGAATGGATTGCGCATTCTCTGCATGTCCTTCCATCCTGTATCACCGGCACTCATAACCTGGCCATCTTTTTCGTCCCAGTCGACTTCAAAGTGCAAGTATCGACACGGTGCCTTTTCTTTTCCCCTGCCTCCGGCGCCGAGACCAGAAGGTAGGGAAACCCGTGTAGCACTTCCAGAAGGAAATGGCGGGATCGACGGTGATTGGGCATATGTGGGCTCGGAGTAGCAAGTATTGAGGTAGGAGCAATGGCCAAGGGATGGATCAGTGTGTGGTCGAATCAGTGGCTTGAAGTGTACACGATCACAGATGAGGGAAGTGGGCTGAGAAGCGGCGCTTGCTGTGTTTTCTCGACGAGCTTTGGCACAGTCCTCTTTCGTGATGTAGGAGCAAATAGGATTGAAACTCCCATGCGACGCGTAGAACTGTAGGGATGAATGTTTGCATTCACATAGTGTACTATCACTAGAATTTGACCACATACCCGTTCGGCCAGAAGGCGTCCCTTGGCAGTGGCCCTTTGGAGAATACCGTAGACTTCTCTCAACTCTTTGCCCAAGTTTGCAAGGGGTGTTGCAGAAGGAGGAGGGGAATGGCTGATACTTCTGGAAGAATGCTCGTCTGGGTCGTCGCCGGCCGCGGAGTCAGCTTCCTCGTCGACTGGGGGCCGCTTGCGCTTGCGAGGGTTCACCGTGTCCACCGAGGGATTCCCAAAGTGAACGTCAGTGATAGTTAACACGCCGTTCTCGCGAGACAATGACAGTCGCCCGTGCTCCCAGCGACTAGAAATACTCTCCAAGGCGATTTCAAAACGGTGTAGATCTGTCAAACGTAGGACGTGTGATGAGGGAGTCGTGGGTTTGGAGGTAATCAAGGAAAGGAGAAGGTCCATAGAGCTGATCGGGGTCGATATCGTTCCGGACGCGAATTCATCGCGAACAGCTGAACCCACCGCGACAGTGAAGTCGTCGTCGGCCATGCATGCATCAACTTGGGCGAACCTTGGCAAACCCAGTGGGGCCTCTGTGTTACAAATAAGGAAATTTCTTACAACCAGTGTGCCCAGAAAAATACAAAAGTTTGTTCCCCTCGATGCTGGATTGACGCCATTATTTGGCGACAGAGGGTAGCACAAACAGACAACGCCCTCGCCTTTTACTAGGGCGTTCCGTGGGCTGCCCTCGCTTGAATGTCGCATTACCAATTTTTCAAATCTCGGCTTGCTCTGAGACATCCAACCTCTGTGTTGGATCATTTTTATTCTTTTTAATATCTCATGTCAACTGCATTTGCAGGACAGTGGTCCTCCCTTCCAACCTCCCTAACCCCATGGATGTGCGTATCATTATACTTTTTACCTGTCTATATCCCTCAACAATTCTCTAGTTTCGATGTGGTACAGTCTATGGGTTACTCCCAGATGACCCCAGTGCAAGCAGCCACGATACCCCTCTTCATGCAGCACAAGGACGTCGTCGTAGAGGCCGTCACAGGTTCTGGCAAGACTCTGGCATTTGTCATCCCTGTACTGGAGCGCCTGGTTAGGCGAGGATCCACCCTGAGGACGAACGAGATCGGTGCGCTAGTTATAAGTCCGACGAGGTGACGGATATCATGCATTTGTAGAGTGGGGTCTGACCTGACATGCATCGTCTAGAGAGCTAGCATCTCAGATATATTCCGTATTCTCTCTATTCCTCTCCGCCCAACCAAGTCCTCCGGACGACTCTACGTCTGCAAATACACCGATACCACCGATACCACCACCGCTACTTCTTGTCTCCTCTGATGAGTCATCCCCAGCTCAGGACGTTCAGCGATTCTTGGACACTGGCGCCCATATTGTGGTAGGCACGCCTGGCCGGGTGGAGGAATTTTTACTAGGCAGAGGGAGAACCGTCGTGAGCGTGAAAGAATTGGAGGTACTTGTTCTTGACGAAGCAGATCGGTAGGCCTTCCGGATGGCTTGTTTCGATTTTCTCATCCACACTTGTCTCGATCACGAAGGCTCCTTGACTTGGGCTTCCAGAACACATTGACTCGTATTATTACGCACTTGCCAAAGCAGAGGCGGACAGGACTTTTCAGTGCAACCATGACTGATGCTGATGCCTTGTCGGAGCTTGTACGAGTGGGACTACGCAATCCCGCTCGCGTAGTCGTCAAAGTCCAATCCAAAAAGTCCAAGAAGCGGATCTTGGATGGCAAGCTAGGAGAATACGAGGTCGTCGAGGAAAGGCGAATACCTGCAGGGTATGTTGATCATTTTTATATATTATATCCTCACGTTTGAAAATCTGCCGACTTTTTGTAGACTCCAAAATTTTTACATCCATTGCCAGTCCTCCGAAAAGCTGGTACAACTGGTACGAGTCATTGAGCACGAAGTTTTGACGCACAGCGCATCCCATTTCATTGTCTACTTCGCCACTTGTGCGTGTGTGGACTACTTTTATAGAGTGAGGTGCCATATACAATTTTATGACCGAGCTGAAGTGTCTAATAGACTACTAGGTTCTCCCGAGATTCCTTCTCCCCAATTCAAAGCTATTCTCCTTGCATGGTCACTTGCTTCCAGCTGCGCGTACACGTGCTCTCTCGGCCTTTTCGTCGTCTCTCTCATCTTCTAGCTCGCCGTCGATACTTCTCGCAACAGACGTCGCTGCAAGAGGGCTAGATATACCACACGTCGATGTCGTAGTCCAGTTTGACCCGCCTATTGACCCAAAAGCGTTCTCACACCGCTGCGGGAGAACGGCTCGCGCAGGGAGGAGTGGACGAGCGTATGTGTTTCTCGTCGGCAGAGAGATCGAGTATATCGGTGTGTGGTGCCACCTGAGAAAGTTTACTTATGACGACCGTGTCAGTAAAGATTTTCTTGCGGTGCGCAAGATCCCAATACGAAAGCGCCCTGCTATCCAGGCGGGCGGGGTACAGGGCTCGGGTAATCCTGGGCCGGATGACTCGGCTGTCGCATCGTTCTTATCTGGAATGCGAGAGACTGTTCTGACGGACCGCGCTCTCAACGACAAGGTACGTGGTATGGTTTCCAGTCGCGTGCTTGGTGAGGCTCAAGGGACGCGTAACAGGCAACAAAAGGCTTCGTATCTTTTGTCCGGGCGTATTCAAAACATGAAGCCTCGTACATCTTTCGAATAAAAGATCTCGATCTTATTGGCGTAGCCAAAAGCTTTGGGCTTCTTCGTCTACCTCGCATGCCGGAACTCAAGGACGTGGACAAGACGGGGTGGGAGGATGCATTACTAGATGTGAGTCTTTCAAAAATTGTTTCCCCGGGTGATGTTTGTTCGGTTCTGATCCCATGCATATAGTGGGACGCATACGCTTATGCCAACACGGCACAAGAAGTTAAACGTCGAGAGTCACGGTCCAAGGCAAAAGTCCAGAGAGAGACGACTGAAACTCATGCTGCGAAACGCAAGCGAAATGCACCATGGAGCCAACAAGCGGCAAATAAAGAGCAAAAGGAGAAGCGGAAGTTGCAGAGGGATAAGAAGCGTCAATGGAGCCAAGCGAATGCTAGTCACAGTGCAACAATACCCGTCCTGTCTCAGTCAGTGGAAGGTGGCCAGGATGATGAAGATGATTGGGATGGTCTTGCCAAAGAAGAGCGGCTAGCCAAAAAAGTGCGCAAGGGAGCAGCCACGCAACAAGTATTTGATGCAGAGTTTGGGGACTTGTAGGAAGTTGTTTTACCTCTTGTCGATCCATGCTTTGCTTCCTCTGCAAAGTATCGGCAACACGGCGCCTCACCGGGTGATTGCATAAACTCTTGTGTGGATATTATAATACGGTTTGTGTATGACAAGCAAGGTATACACATTATCAGGGAACCGTGCCCTTCATCATCCATAGATGTGATACAGAAGAATAGCCTACACCTGCGGACGAAGCAACGGACGCACCTATTGCAAGCACGGATCAATACTTTAAAGTGGAAAAGACACGGATGGCATACCATTTCAACAAAGACTGGTAGTAGTGTTGGGATATATTTCAATTCTGGAGGTTGCGTCGTAGCTGCCGCTCTCTTCTTCTGCTTGTAAGAGGATCGCCGAGGCGATGTCGATGGCGGATGAAGATCACCACCGGGGTCTTGTTCTGAAAAAGAAGCTAGGTGTCCAGTCGAACGTCTTCTGGGGAGACTCGCAGAAGGGGGTTCAGGAGGGCGCGATGGAAGTGACTTATCAAGGGAAATAGGAAGCGGTGGAACCGGCGGAACATTTGTCGTAGAGTGGAGTTTGCCTGGCGGTTTCATGGACTTGGTGCTGTGAAGCGAGAGCGTCCTCGGCCTCGGAGCCGGTGGCAACGACGATTGCGATCGCAATAGTCTCAAAGTTTCCGGAGGTGTCGGTTGAGTCGCCACCGGAGTTATCTCAGCCCTGGAGAGAGGTGTCTGCATCGTCGAGGAGCGAACAGAGTGGGCGTGTAGATTCTTGTGCATTGGCGTTACGCCCTCGGCTTCCCTGTACGCTCCTTCGTTGGCATGGTCGTCGCTCGTACCGTCATCATCACTATCGTCATCGTCGTCGTCGTCGTCATAGTCATCGTCACTATCCTCCTCTCCATTACTGTCTTCTTCGGCAAGCTCGTCCACGTCCGCTCTTACCAAGTCGCCAAAGTCAAATTCTCTCGCAACACTGTCTATCAAGACCCGTGTTGCTTCGTCCTCTGCGTCCGCATCCTTCTCCGCGCCTTTCTGAGCGCGTCTAAACCTGCTCCTGAGCTTTTCTTCGTGAGCGATCTTGTTCAGATAATGCCAGCGCATGACCTGGTCGACTTCTTCCATGATCTTGGCCCTCTCTTCACCTCCCGCAGGTAACAGAGTCTCAAGCGCAATCCTGTTGCCTTCTCCACTGAGGCTGGACGCACCGATGCCCTCGCGAATCGCGGTGAGGAATCGCTCGATCCATTTCATGAGGTTGTCAAAGAGACCTTGGCCCTTGGAATGGACTTTGTGCACAAAAGAGTAAAAGGATTGTTCATGCCGATTCACGAGGTCAATGAAAGCTTGGACGGTAGAAGAGGGGTCTGACTGCGAAACTATAAGAGTAGAATGAGCGGAGAAAGGGACGGGATTGCATCCAGCTCACGATCTTCCGTCTGTTCGACCGTGTGAATGAGGTCATTGATAAAGTTCTGCAAGTCCCCTAGCGATTCTGCGATGCTTGCTGCTCTATACACTTGAGCGAGTGGCGTGTAAAAGATGGTGATGATATCCTTGAGCAACTCTGATGTGACACCCTACATATCTGATGGGTGAACGATCGGCGAGGGATAACGATACGAGTCTCACCTCGAAGATGAGCGCAATTAACTGTTCCCGGTCCCTGAGCCTCGAGTATAAGTTGATAAGGACCCTCAGATCTTCAAACAGCCATGCTTCCTCGTCGCTGGGACCCTCTTCGCTATCGCTCTCGTCTCTCTTACCCTTGCCATCTCGTTGCCTCTCAGCCATCCACGCGGCCCATTTGCTCCACGCTCCGTCCACCCGCGCTGCAAGTGACTTGGATAATACCGGCTCCTCGCCTCCCATCAAGATGGGCCTCAAAACGTGGGTACGTTGCAGCCGGGCGTCCACACGATGTATCTCCTGAATTTCACGAGGGGCGTATACGAAGATGCGAATTTTCTCGCAAAGTATGGGAGAGTCAATCTTGGCAGACACATGTTCAATATAAGTGTTCAAGGTTTTGACTTCTTCGGTGAGGGAAGAGGTGCACATGCTACATGGTCTTTGCATGAGAGGGGGCGGCGGTAGCAAGGGAAAATCATACCGCTGAAGGAGGCTGCGACCTCCAAAGGGTTGTGCGAGAAAAATGTCGAGGATACTTCGTATCATCGCGACCGGGTTGCTGATCTTGAGAGCTGCCTTGAGGAGGAAGTAGGGCATGAGTCCGTGTATGCGTTTCAGACTGGCAAATGTCTCTGAGGAGTTGTCGGAAGCCACGAACGTCTGGAAGATGGTTGATGCCAATCTGTAGCGAGCAAGGGGGAGACGAGTAAGAGAGGGGGGAGTAGAAAGGGAAGGGAGACCGACGAAATCCTCGCCCACTCCATGACGGCCTGGTAGTTGTCTGGTAGTTGAGTGAGGTGTGGGGTGACCTTGATGATTGCAAAGACACGGGTCAAGCCATCTAGCGGGTGGTGAGTTGGGTTGAAAGAGGACGAGCGCCAAGAGAGACATCACCTCTGCCGACGATCTCGTCCTTGACAGCCCTGACTGCTTCTCTGAGTTGGTCGACCCTTGCGCCGATCTCGCGTGCAAACTCCATCCTGCCTTGATCCCTGGCGCGATCAGCCTCTTCCCTGCGTCGGGCATCCTGCTGTTCCTGCGAGGAGAGTGAGGTTGGTCCGCTCAAGAGAAAAGAGCGGAGGACGGGGGAAGAGGAGAAGGGAGGGGTTGCGAGCAGGGAGTGGAGATAGGCACGAAGGGTGAGGCGGTTCTTTTCTCTGGAGAGACGACCACGAGTCGGGGTGGCATATGGGACGGAGGGGTCTGCGGGGACATGAACCGCTGTGCGGTCCTTTGGGGGCGGGGGCGGCACGACAGCGTCGGGGTGGGCTTTGCGGAGCTGGGAGGGGGGGTATGAGAGGGGGTATGGGGAGGGTAAAGGCACAGACCTCGTCTGCAAGGGTCCTGAAGTCGCCGTAGCGGCGGGAAACGCACACGCGTCTGTCGCGAGAGAGGGTGGTACAAATGATAAACTCCTAAAGGGGGGTTTGAGAGGAGCGATGGAGGAGAGAAGAGGCCGTACCTCGTGGAGGCGGGACCTGACGCGGCCCCTGTCGGACACTGTGCGGAGGGCGACGATGTTGACATGAAAGGTGGCTCGTGGGCGGCGCCTTGCGAGACGGCTGTTGACGGCACGCTCGAGGGAGTGGAGATCGGCCTGGGAGAGTCTGAGGACGTCCTCGGGCTCTGCGAGCTTGATGGCGGAGGAGAAGAAGATGGCGAGGTGACGCTCGAGTTTTGCGGGGAGGTGAAAAGGAGTGGGGTCGAGGGAGTCGGGGTCGTCGAAGAGGTTGCGGGCGAGGAAGCTGTCGAGAAAGGGGATGAGTTTGCGGGGGTAAAAGTCGTGTGGTGCTGCGGCGAGGAGGGGGAAGGAGAGGAGGAAGTGGTTGAGGAAGAAGGAGAGGAGGGGTGTGTCGTTGCTGGTGTTAATGGCAAGGAGTTCTGCGTGAAGTTGGAGGGCGAGGAGGGACTTTTTGAGATAGTGAGCACGATGAGGGTGGAGGGACATTATCATCTACTACTGATTACGTTATCTACTACTAACTGTTGGGCGTATAAACTTTGTGTCCTTGGTATGTCCTTTTGTTGGGTTCGTCGAGCAGCTTTTTGAGCTTGCCAGCGACCTCGCGCACGCCCTGTCGACACTCCTCCATGCCCCGCCACGTCGCAGCAACGCTCCAGCACTCCGAGCACACCTTGGATGCCTCGTTGAACGTGTCCAGCTCAAGCTCTCCCCGGTGATGCAGCACGACGACGAGGTCGACGAGCCTGTTCAGGCCCGTCTGCCATGTCCCGATCCCACCATCCGGGTTCGTCGACACGTCCGTGACGAGATACGAGGACGCCAGTCCGATCGCCCGACGCAGCACGCCCTGGTCGATCGCGCCTGCATCGCGCGTCATCTTGGCGAGCACGTCGAGCACAAATTGGCCATAGTCTGTCGGATGGTTCTGGCCCTGCAGCGGGTCGTGAGTGTGTGTATGCGTGATGTTCGAGTGAGACATTCCTGCATCTGTATCTGTATCGGCAGGAATATGGCACCGTTGATGAGAAAAGCAGACGGGTCCATCGCGGATGAGGTTGTGAAGAGGAGACCGTACTTGCCTTCAATTGTCGTCTTGTTTGATGGTAGTTGTCGTCGTCCAACTTGCTTCTCCGCCTCATGTCCCTTCTTACCATCTTCTCTCCTCCTCCTCCTCCCCTCCTCGACGAGCCCTACAATGGCACTCAGTTTCGCTGGCGTTTCCTCCTCTTCAGGCCTGCTCGTACGTATCTTTTTTTTTTTTTTTTTCCCCTCTCGTCTCCCCGCTCATCTCCTCCCAGTGTTCGTCACCCAAGCTTGTCTCCTCCTCGCAGTCCTTCTCTATCTCACCATCGCCCTCTACGGCAAGCGTCGCAACCACCGCACAGCCAACACCCTCTACAACGCCCTCCGTCCCCTCCTAGCACGCCACTTTTCCGCCCCCGCCTCCTCTTCCGGCCTCATCGCAGATGGTCCCACCGACTTTTTCGTCTTCTCCACCGGCAGGCGCGCCCTCGCTTCCCTCCACACCGTCTTCTCCTTCGTTCCCCGTCAGGACCCCCTCCAGCTCCTCTTCCACGCCCTCTGGCAACTCTACGACCTCCGCTACCACCCCCGTGATCACCTCTCCTTGGACTTTTTCCTCGATCCCAACGCTGCCGCTGCTCTCCCCGACTTTGTATGGGCCCTCGTCAACAAGTCCGAGCTCACCACCATAAAGGACGACCGCTGGGATCTCGTCCGTCTTCTTCCTCTCTCGCTTTGCCTCTCCTCCTCACCCCCTTCACAGACCTTCACACGCACCACCGAACACCCGTCTCTTCCCCCAGCCTTCTCCCTCATGTCCGAGTTTGCAGACATCTCCGACGCCCTCTTCAAACTTCACCTCAGCCCCTCCATCACCCTCCCAGCTCTCCTCTCAACGCCCCCCTTCCTCACCTACCTTCGCTCCCTCTCCATCACTGACCAGCCTCATGAACGGCCCCAATCAGCCGCCTCCTACGTCGCCCAAAACCACTCCTCCAAGCGCGTCCTCCTCGACATCAACCTTCCCGACCCCGATCATGCCAATGACATCCTCCCCCTCGTTGATGCCGTCTTTGCTCTCCTCGATTTATTCGCAGCCGGTAAAGTCGTCTTGCGTCCAGAGACAAGGGCAAAGATTAGAAAGGTCAGAGAAGACATTGAAAAACAGATCAAAGAGGAAGAGGTCAAGGAAAAGAGAGACGAAGTCCGTTCCCTTCCCATCGTACCCTTTTTTTCTCCTCATCCTCGCTCTCTAGGCTGCCGAAGACAAAAAGGCCGCTAAACGCAAGACAGAGCAAGATCGGATTGCAAAGCTTAGCGCTGCCGACCAGAAAAAGGTCTTGTTTCCCTCTTTCATGTCGCTTATTGTCTCACACCCCCATCCCCAGCTCCTGGAGCGCAACCATAAACGTGCAATTAGAAAATCTCAGGGCAAGGTCGTCCGCAAGTCATAGTTCTTCCTTCCCTCGTCTCGGTTACATACCAGTTAAATTTTTTCAATTATAAAGTTGCATATCTGAACCCGTCGTCCATGTGTGATACACCATCCTTGAGGACATCTAATAGGTAATGACGGATCAGGAGTCACCAACCCTACTGACACGACCATCCCCTAAAATCGCACCAGGCGAGGGGTCCCTTGCAGCAGGCACACTCGGCCCACCCGTGTCCGTCTCACCACCTTTCACAATCCCTAGCCTTGCTCCCCAACTCATAAACCCTCGCAACAACCACATCGGTCCCATTGCCTCCCTCTCTCCCTCTTCTGTACCATCTCCCAACATACCCTTCTTCTCGACGCCAGTTTCCCACTCACTTTCTGTCTCGTCCTCGCCCTCCGACCGTTCTCCCTCCGCAATGATCGCCCTCTCTTCTTCTGCCTCCGATTCCGTTCGTCCCAATACATCCACCAGACATTCCGTGCCATCAAGCCTCCATTGAGACGTCCATCGCCGTCGTCCTGCACCCTTGCTCGTCCTGCGCCCTCTCGGGCCCACCTCATTCGATCCGGGTCTTCCCAGCACATTCTCCCTCCCAAACACAACACTTCGCAACTCCCATACCTTCTTCCTCACCTCCCTTGTTGAAGCCCACATGTCGTCTGCTCTCAGCTGCGCAGCTTCGTACTGGAGGGCCGGCACAGGGGGAGGTACCGGAAGCGCGTGAAGCGCAGCCAAGACAGGGGTGAGACCTGGGGGTGTGTGGGTTGGGAATGCCGCAGGTAAGGCGGATGTGAACGTACCCGTAGCAGCCGGCACAACAGGTTGGTGGGAGGTGAGTGCATCGATGATGGGTTTGTGTGCTGTATGTGTGTTGCGGAGTCCAGTCGAGGCATGGGCAAGGGTCGTCGTCAGGTACTATTCGCAACATCAGAGGCTGCTACCAAAAATGAAAACCGGCGTAACAAACCTCGAGACAGTTTACAACCCCTTCCAAATGGGCCTCTCGCCTCCGCATCATGAGAACTTGTCCGCACAACTCCACATCTATCCGCATCCAGTCCGTACGCAAAACAGGTACGTGCTGTACGGATGGAAGATCGTGGAATGTGTGTCTTTTTCAAACAACGGATCACATCTCAGCGATCAACTTGGCAAACGCAGTCAACGGGACATACCGTCTAGTTCGACGCGGCCCCAACTTGGTTCTCTTTGAGGTATTCTCTTCTGGAACACGTGCTTTCCACCATGCCTCTCCACGACCCTCGATCACACGCTCCAATTCATTCGAGGTCGAGATTTTTTGTCCCTTTTTCCCCAACTCCCTGTCATAATCATGCCTGCGCAGCCCCAGAGGATCTCCGAGTCGTGGCTCATTCTCGGTGCCAATGAGGTTGGCAGAACTGGCGTCCGTAGAGGCACTCAGAATGAAAGGGGTGTGAGTGCGTGAAACAGCTGAAGATCGAAGGTTCCATTGATGATAAATTGATAACCCTCGCGCAAGCTGTCGAACAACGTACATGCGGGTGACACCTGTCCACTGCTCAAGAGTTCGTCCTCATCTCCATTATCACTGTTTTTGGGGCCAAGAATGATTTAGAACCACGAGATATTACGGCAGACCCACGGTGATAATACGACAGCAGGAATCCCAAGACCCCGGAGCTCTGAGGCAGGGTACACGTGGCCTGACGATGACGACTGCGTGGACAGCGGAATGGTGACAGACGACGTACGTCCCCCGAATTTGACGGGAGACGAAAGGTCGACAGGCTTCTTGGACCGGTTGATCCTATGTGCATCATGAAGATGTTGATTCATGGCAATGCTCGAAAACTTACCCAGCCCACATCTCGAGTCGCTTCTGCACCTTTCCCGACCACGCCCCTCCAAAAGCCAGTTCGTCGTCACCAAGATTCTTCGTCAGGGGGCCATCCACGTCACTCCATGTGAGTTTGTCCTTCTCCCCATTCTTATCTCCCTCGCGTTCTATCGCACGGTAGGCCCGCCCCCTCCCTTCCGCGCGTTCTCTCATCCTCACGAGGACCTCAACTTTGCCTGACCACAACGCCTTCAGGCTACCCCCTACTTTCTCCTTCTCATCCGTGCGTTCTTTAAAGCTTTCACCGTCCTTGCCCGATTTCTCCTTGTCTCGTTCCCTTTCTACATCCTTTTCCTTTTCACGTTCCCTGTCGCGCTCGCGGCCACTGACAATCTCTCGAACGAACAGACCCAAATCAGCGGTGGGTGCACCGACAGACTCTGGCCCACTCACACTTACTCGCCCTACCAGTCCCATAACACGCCCTCCAAGCCATTTCCGCTCCTCGTCCGTCGCTTCGGAATCAGAGGTCAAGTCCAGTTTCGACAGGATAACACGATGAACCTTCCGAGAGTCCGAATGTCGGAGTTTAGCATCATGCTGGGAAAGCAACGAGTTGTGCAAGGCGAGCGTGAGGTAGGTGACAGGTAGAGGCACAACTGTCGAGGCAGCATTTGGGGTGGTAACTGGAAGATGCATCATGAGGGGATTGTTCATCAAGGGAGAGCTTATCGTTGCTGATGTGGTTGGAAGAGTGCAGGGTGTGGCAGGCAATGTGTTCAACGGTGTGTTTCCGTTTCCAAGCGCTGTATTCAAGTTCCCGGATTGCACGGACGTGGTTGGCGTTGGCGTCTGTGTGCCACCATTGCTCGTAGAGTGCACCCAAGATGATAAAACATTTAGGAACTCGTGTGAATGAAGAAAGGGGTCCTTGGTGATGGTTGGTACCCAGGGTGCAAGCTTGTTGCGTGTTGACAGAACAAAGGATAAAAGCGCAGCGATCACAGTGGGATCTGCGATCCGCTCTGTCGACTGTTCCCAGGAGTGTGTGGGCACGATACGCACTAAACCCGCGCAGGTAAAAACGCACCTCGGAGCCAATCAAACTATCGCCGATCTCGGCAACCCATCGACGTAGCCCATCAATGGTGACATCACAAAGCAACCCATCGAAGGCTGCTGCCGGCGTGTGCGGAGGCGGTAAGGGGAACATGCCACATATCGCAAGTGCTGCCTGTAGGAGCTTGACCAGCTCAAGTACATAGGTTGTAAAGTGTGGATGTCGCGATGATGCTGGCGTGACAACGCCACCGATCTGGGATACATTGGACTGGGTGAGGATAGCATTCGTTGGGTGAGATGGCGAAGAAGGGAGCGTCGAGGCTTCAGGAACAGCAGGCGAAAGCGTGGTAACAGGTTGCGAGTATGTCCGGGTGTGTGTGCGAGAATGTGATTTGGATCGAAAGGCACCAGCGGGTGGTGGTCCCTCGGACAGGAAATAGGTTGACTTGAAACGATCTTTCGTTGTATCGCTACCAAGAAAGCTTGGTCGAGCATGCCCAGGGAGTAAGGACACATGGGTACCTTGGTTCCTCAAGGGTGACTGCACTCCGTCCGCTACACCCCATGCGAAGTAGATTGATGTTCGAATAGAGCCGTTCTTGTGCGGCGAGGAAATCGCCATTGGGAATGTGGACGATGGTGTAATCCGAGCGGAAGTGAGCGAGGGAAGTCACCATAAGTGTTCCCTGTGGCGTCTATGCATCCCAACTATGAGAAACGCGTTATGAAAGAGCACATGTGGGACACTAACTTCTCTGGGGCGTGCACCGTCCTGTTTGCGAAGGTGTTGTACGGCCGCCTTGAACTCGGCATCGGCCTCCGCAGAGGGCACAGTTGAGACAGGACTAAGCGCAGTTACGACGATCTAACACGAGAGTTGGTCAAGCACGAGATAGGAAGTGCACAGACGTGCCTTGTGCGAAGGATCGCCCGTGTACACTGTCAGCACGGTCACTGGTCGCGCACGCTCCACAATCCTGAGGGACTAGAAGTTGGACAAACAACAGCATGCACCGATGTGCTCACCATTTCTCAACAGCATACACCTGGTACCCCGTGAGTTCCAATCGCTCCACAACGATCTCGAACCGGTACTTGCGCCCAATCCAGCGTTCTCCATCAGTAACGTCTGCCTGATCGCTGTTCCATATGCCCGATGCAAGTCCGGATCTATCAATGGAGGTAGCCGCAGAGCCCGAGCGGGGACGGACACCAGATAATCGGGTGGTCGTCGGTTTTGCGCGGGGAGAACGTGTCAGTGGGACAGAAGGCGATGGGGAGGGTACATATGGCGTTGGCGAGCGGACTGTTGGCATTAACAGACGCGGTCCCGCCATGGCAATGATTCTCAACTTTGGTCGTCCGATGAGGCAAGCTTAAATGTGACGTCGGCGTAACCATTCGTGACATAAACGTGACTCGATCAATAAGAGTCACGCAGAGAGAAAGAGTCCCTACACAACAAATGAAAAGGAAAATAAAATAAAAGAGACGGTGATGTGATGCGACGATGCTAAAAGGTGGTATACAGTTATCAATGGTAGGTGAGGGCCAAGTAATAGACAAGTGTGACGGTAGAGAGGAGAGAGAGAGAGAGAAAGAGAGAGAGAGAGAGAGAAAGTAGGAAACTGTGGTTTACATACAAGACGAATGAAGACTAGTTTATAGCACGATGCAACCGCTTGTGAACCACCTACAAGGTATGTCAAAGGCATTCGCGTTGGCACAAGGCAAGAGGACTGACCAATTGCTATTTAATTGCTCGATCCAACCCACGACCATTCTCAGCCTCAAACGGGCACTTTTGACGGGCAAGAGTTTTGCCTTTTCATGCTCGTCTATGGGGAGAACCATGCACATCCAGAATGAAAATGCACCGGGATCGGTATCGGGAGGTTGTGGACCATAAGTGTAGTTGAGTCGCTGGACAACCCAAGGGGCGGTTCCTGCCCGGAGTTGGCTCAAGAACGCGTGACATGTCGCCATGAGGGCGGGTGTAGAAAGGAATTGTTGAGCAGAACCAGAAGAGGAAGTTGAATCCTGAGAACCGGTGGGTGAAGCGGGCGATGGAGGAGGGGAAACGCGATGGGATATGGGGGAAGACGAAGAAGCGGGGTCGTCGTCTTGGGCAGCCCATTCTGCGAGATCGTCATCGTAGTCGTCGATCCGCTCCACCCTGCCGACCATATAGCCGTCGAGGGAACCCTGTTCTAGGATACGAAAGCGATGTGTTCCCCATGTCTCGACCATGCTACGGCCATCTGGAAGCATCTGAACGCTCTTTATTTCGAGCATGGTACCGAATTCGGAGCCAGTTGTGCCATGGCCGGAGATCGGTGCGGCGCGAGGGGGCATGATCATGCCAAACGTGGGGGACGGTTTCTCGAGACAACGGCGGAGCATGAGGCGGTAACGGGGTTCGAAAAGGTGGAGGAGGGTGGGCATGCCGGGGAAAGAAAGTTGACAGACAAATATGGGGGTGTCCAAGCGGGCATCGCGTTCTTCACGCTCGATCGCAACACCACGACTGGCATAGGCGTCGGGAAAGGCAGTGAGGACTGAAGGGGAACAGATGAACGGGGATGCAAGGAGACGGAGAGAGAGACTGACGGAGAGAGAGGATGACCTTGTTGTGGGGATGTTCTTGAAAGTAGGCAAAGCCAGGAAAGTCGTGGCGACAGAGGGGGCACAGCATGCTGTGGTCGAGGGCACGCTGGAGACACTGGGAGCAAAATGTCTAGAGGGGGGGGGGTTGAGAAGTGGTGGGGAGCGGGGAGGGAGAGGGACGTACGTGTTGACAGGGGGTGGTGACGGGCTGGTAGAGCAGCATGAAGCAGATTTCGCAGGAAAGCTCTGTGGCGAGGGCCTTCTCAAAGTCGTAGGGGGATGACGTCGGATCGGGGTTGTGGCGGTGAGGGGTGTCCTCGGGATCGGAGTCGTCATCGGAATCAGGGGGGTGGACGGGGGGGCGGACGGGGTCGAGTGAGGTGTGGAGGAGGTTGATGATGTTGTTGACCCTGACGTCGAGGGGTGGATGAGGGAGGGCGGGGAGGGGTACGGGTGCGGAGGGGGGTGCGGGGAGGAAGGCGACGCGGGAGGAGGGGGGAATTGCGGGGGCGAAGGGGTGCTGTACGGCGGAGCAAGAGGGTACGGGGCAGAGGGGGGGGGAGAGATGGCGTGCACAGAGGGTGTGTCCGCAGCGGAGGGTTGTCGGGGCGGTGAGGAGGGAGGCGGGGGGGCAGAGGGGGCAGTGGAAGATGGGGAGGAGGTCGCGGGGAGAGGAAAACATTTTCGGGACGGAGAGGGTGGATGAGGGTATTAGTAGGGACGGGGCGATGGCGGACAGCGGACGGGTGAGCACACGGACATGCACGCACGACGTCGGCGGGGGATCCATCTCGACGTCCCATACAACAGCGCGCTCACCGATCCAAGGGAACAGATCGAACTCGTCACGTGTACATATGATCCAATTTTAAAAATACTCGACGTATTACATCATACACATGTCACAGATTCGACGCACTCGTCACCGGCCAGCTGCTGGAGAGATCGCTCACGTCAGCAGATCTTCGCTCAGGTAATCACCACGTGACCTACTAACTCTCGGACCGCTTGTATCCGTACTGCCCGATAAACTCATCCAGCTGTGCAGGTCCACGTGATCCATATGGGTATGGTAGCGGCTTTGGGGGGGCACCCGTCCGTCCCTCGATCCAGTGCAGGATGGGTGTGAAGATCTGTCCGTCATGTCAGTACACCCACACACATCGCATCACCAACTCGCCTTCCATGCCACGTCCAGCTCGTCGTCGCGCACAAAGTTGGAGTGGTCCCCCTTGAGCGCGTCCAAAAGCAGCGCCTCGTACGCCTCGGGGATCTTCGAGTCCGTGAACCGCCTCTTGTATGTCAGGTCCATCTCCGTCGGGATCACCTGGAACGAGTACCCTGGCGTCTTCGCGTTCAACTTTAGATACACCGCTTCCGACGGCTGGATCCGCACGACCAGCTCATTCCGCGAAATGTCTTTAAAAATACCCTCCGTCACCGCTTTGAACTGCACCCTGATCTCCACCTTGGCCTCGTTCAGTGCTGCATGCCCACACCCAGTCACTCTTGTCTCACCCCCAGTTGGCTTCACTCACCTTTGCCCGCCTTGAGCACGAACGGCACCCCATCCCACCTTGGGTTCTTGATCCGCAGCACCGTCGCCGCAAACGTGGGACACACAGAGTTCTTTGGCACCGTGTCGTCGTCTAGGTACCCCGGCTTCCCGTCCGCCGCAACGTACTGCCCCAAAAGCGTGTCCTTGAAATCGATCGGCGGGATCGCGCGCAACACCTTGACCTATCCCTCGCCTGTCAGGACAACCCCCGATCACCGTGGTTGCACGACACACCTTTTCGTCCCGGATATCCTCCGCGCTAAACGACACCGGCCGCTCCATCGTCAAGATGCTCAGAACCTGCAACAAATCTGAGCGCGACATGCGTCAGTGCACGCCAACCGGCACACAGCGCACGCACGGTTTTGCAACACGTCTCGGATAATACCAAATTCGTCAAAGTATCCACCACGACCTTCCGTACCAAACGGCTCCTTGAACGTGATCTGCACATTGTCGATCGAGTTCCTATCCCACGCTGCGTTCATCGCCACGTTCGCAAACCGCAGAACAAGCAGGTTTTTGACCATCTCCTTGCCCAGATAATGGTCAATTCGATATGTTTCATCCTCCGTCCACGACTTCTTGAGTGCACCGAGAAGGTTCCGACAAGATTCCAGGTCCTTTCCAAACGGTTTTTCGACGATGATGCGGTTGACGCCCTTTGTAGAGTAACAGCAGTTTTTGATGTTTGTCGCGACAGACACAAACACAGAGGGAGGAAGCGCAAGGTAGAACACACGGTTGACGTCGCGGTTGCTGTACGCCCTTTCGATCCCCTCAAGATGCCTTGTCAGGTTGACAAACGACTCGGCGTCCTCGTAACCGCCGGAGACATAGGTCGACAGCTTTTTGAACTCTTCGAGCTTGGCCGCGATGGTGGGATCGTCATTCGGGTTCTTGATGAAGGAAGTAATGCGTTTGTAATACTCTTCGGTGTCCATTTTCGTGCGCGCGTAGCCGACGATGTGGACATCTCTGGGGAGATAACCATTGCGATAGAGACCGAACAAGGCGGGATACGTCTGCACAACATGTAAGGGAGAGGCGGAGAGGGGAGGGGGGACGGCAAACCTTTTTCTTGGCCAAATCGCCAGAAGCACCAAATACTGGGGAACCGATCAGAGTGTGATAAGGGGAGAAACAGGGGTGGCGTACCTACGATGACGGTGTTGTCTCTGAGTGCTTCGCCGCTGGTCTCCATAGAAGGGATTGTCCCGGAGCGGGCGCGGTGGTGTGGTGTAGTCATGGTGTGAGGAAGGGAATGTGGATCTGGGAC
>JBBPLZ010000009.1:0-12730 GCA_038090055.1 Hemileccinum hortonii | reverse complement strand
CTTCTTTCTGAAAGCGGAAGACCGTTTGCACGGTTTGGGAGCGGAGAGCTCGGCGTCAAAAAACATGGAGGTGGACACGATGGACCATGGCCAACTACGCGGTTGTCAAGTGAATCCGTCGGTCTGAATGTTCAAAGGACTTAGAAAAGTCACGGAACCCAAAGCGGCGGAATCGGGAGAAGAACAGGTGGCATTCCGACCCGGAAGTGTCGTCGCAGAAAAACCGAGGCATGCGCAGGTGCATGAGAAAGATCCTAGGCTAGGGAGAGCGAGCTGGAATATATGTGACGTTTCCCTTGATGGCAGGCGATGCCAGGTGGGCGGAGCTGATTCGAGGAGGACAGGGTGACACCGCATCGTATTAGTACGACCTCGCGATTGGGCTACGGAGGGTCATTCTGTGCGCCTATATGTACGTGGGGGCACGGAGAGGTTGGGATGTGTGGGAAGGGAGATAAAGGGCAGATACAAAAAAATAAAATAAAATAAAATATTGGTTGCCTTGACCACGACCGACCAGTCCGCCTGCCATCTCGTCACAGTTGCTACTCGTTGTCTCTCTCCTCCTCACGCGCTCTTGTCCTCCTCCTCCCCCCTCGTCTTGGTCTACGGCGTAGTCCTGCCCCCCCTTCTCAAGTCCTACCCATTCCCGTTTCTTCCCCTTCCAACGGCTGGTCCGCTTATTCGCTGCGTCGGCCTCGTCCCCAGCTCAACACCCTCTTTCTTCCCCCCCATATGGCTGCCGTAAATCTTCAAACAATCTCTTCAAACGTCCCCTTTGATTTCTTACCACTCAGCCACCCTCATTCCCGTTCAAACTCGATCTCCTCCTCCTCTACGCATTCGCCTAATTCCCGCCCCCAGTCTTCTCAGGACATCGTGCCTCGCATGCCAGCCCCCATACCCAACCCCGCAGATGACCCACTGGCATATCGTCTCTCCTCTACCTATCTCGCCACCGATCAAGCACGCCACTCTTCCGTGTATTCCCTCCCTTCTGCGGGCATGCCGCCTTGCCATTCCCCTCCCAGCAATAATATGACTAATCCTGCGCTCAAGGGCCATATTCGCCAGACCCATCTCAGGGCCCGTGCTGCGGCGTCTCCTTACCCCCGCGATACAGAGAGCGTCCACTCCTCTTCCAGCGAAACGGACGATCTCACCATGTTTCTTGGAACAGCCCCCGACTATCCTACCATGTATGGGCCCGGTCAGCCGATGCCCACTAATCATCAAGAGCATAGACAGTCTCCGGGCATGTTCGGCAGGGTCTCTATCAGCCCCGATCATGCCCTCCAGAAATTAGCGGCCAATGTACGGGTCGCCACCACAACCAGTGCTTCTGACCGAGCCAAGCAGATTTTCGTCCAGGCTTGGTTTGTTCCTATCCTTCTATTCCCCTGCTCCCTTTCTCACACAACCTCCCGCCACTCAGGTTAACCGCAAACTATGCACCCTACCCAGATGGGAATGTACCACGCCAAGGCCTTTATTTTTCATACCGCAGGGTTTGCGACCAGTACCAGATCCCCCATATTAATACCGCGACTCTCGGCAAGGCCATCAGACTCTGCTTCCCCACCATTAAAACAAGGCGTCTGGGTGTTCGTGGAAATAGCAAATATCATTGTCCGTGTCTTACCTCCCTTTCATCAATTGCTGATCGGAAAATTTATTGATTGTCTTTTTCCGGCAGATTGTGGCATTCGTCCCGCGACTTCGGCGGAAGCCGAATTCTTGCAAGATTACATCCGCAAGTCAAACAATAACGCAGGTCAGTCGTCCATAAACGCAGCTCGTGCTGCACAGGAAGCGGGAGAGACCGCAAACAAATGCGAAGAGCGGTCGGACGAAGACGAAGACGAAGACTCTGAAGGATCCAGTGCTTCAAAGCGAAATTCCCTTGTTCTCTCAGGAGATATCAAGGGCAGTATCCCGTTTGAAGACATAAGCGATAAGACACCGACCGCAGGTAGCCTGTTGTCCCAGGCCCAAGTCGTGGCCAGGAGTAGCTCCTACCCCAGTCATACCCCAATTCGTCGACATGTCAGCCAGCCGGAGGCCAACATTGCACAGCAGCCCACGTTAACCCTTGGACCCAATGCTGATGGTCAATATGTCCAACCACCACCACATCTCTCAGTTCGCCACATGCCCCATTTCCCGTCCATCGAGGAAGCCATCGGTGCGAATTCCGCTTCCGCCCAATGTATCGCCGGGAGAGAAGTATGGGGTTGGTTTCAAGACCACTTGGATGCAGTCCTGGAGAGTGCCCGCGCCTTCCGATTCGATCAATTCGAGATGCACCTCAGAGGCTTCTGGTCGACTCTGACAGGCACTCATCGTGAGGTTGTTCATGCACCCGCGATTGCGGGGCTGATGGCCAAGGCTGATGCGATCGTATACGATGTAAGTCTGTACGATGTTACTTCCGTGCTGTTTCTCAATCGTGAACAGGAAATACTCGAGTTCCTTAGATCCCAGATGCTTTCCCCTCTCCCCACGACTTCTTTAAACAGTCTGCGCCAACTTGCAAGTCAGATGGAGAAGATTCTCCTCCTCGCCCTCGAAGGATACGGAACCACGTTTGTCGAGCCCAAGGTTGAGCTAGGAGCACGTTTTGGCCATCTAGTGTGTACGTGCACGGTAGCGCATGCGGGGCATTGTTCAATTGACGCATTCCTGATATAGTACGATTCGTGGACATTTACCAAGTCACTCAAGCTCTAAACACGGTCCTCACCAATCAAAAGCAGCTCACTGAGATGCGTCGATCTTGGCAGAAGGTAGATTTTGAATCTGTTCGCAACCAATCAGCCTTGGTTTGCAACTGCCGGCACGAAGATCTCGTCCAGCTTCTCGAGGTGGAATTTGTTGCCATGATGGACGGTCTTGCGAAGAGCAACGAGCCTGTCAGAGAAGTGATGGCATGGGCTGATAAATGCACGGAACGATTAATGGAACAGCGCATTGGAACTAGCGATGACAGAGGAACGATGAGTCCTCGTAGCGTACTCATCCGCTGGGGTTATGTCACGAGCCAAGTCATGAGGGACCTGGTAAGGTTTTCTGACCAATTTTCTCATATTGTACTGAGGTTTTGTGCCAGACCATCAGGAGTGACCCTGCATTCGGCGCTTTTCAGATAATGAAATTATTCCTCGAGTACGTTTCATACCCCCCCTTTTAGGAATATTGCTCACGAACGGATAGTGACTGGATCGCGGTAAACGTTCTGCGAAATGTTGCCTTGTCCACCAATTCCGTGGCTGCTTCTGTCGAGCCAGTAATGCAGCAACAATTCTTTTCCCTTTCACCCATGGCCGGACAAGAGAGCTTCACACCTTCTGAGGCTCGGCCCCAACACGCTATGAACCACACACCGACAACCTCCAGCATGTTGGCCGCATTGCAACAGGATCCATTCCCTACTGGCGCGCTGGACGCCTCAGCTTCTGGTTTTAATTCTGATGCATACGGGGGACTCAACTATATGGATACTTCAGTTACCCCTGAGGATTCGATACCTTCGGTCCATCAAGCTGGCCTTGCGTTCTCCGAGTACGCGGCGACGAATACGTTCGATGTCGCAACATTTTCTACTCAAGATCTGAGTTTGCCTGCTAATGCTAGCGAGCCAGAGCGCGAAACCGAAACCATTAAGGCAGAGGGTGCATCCTGAAAAATCAGCACCACAACCATATCTTCCGTCGTTCCCTGGGTTGTGCGGAAAACTTAATACAGTCTGCAAGTATATATATATAACCACGTTTCTCTGACCATCATTTATTCCTACCTTGCTCCGTATTTGTATTGTCTGTTTGCTTTTCAAAAAGTTGTGCTCATTAATGTATCCGCCGCGACCTGAATAATACTAGCATTTCTTTCATTGCGGTCGGATGTGCAGCATTTCGCTGGTATAAGGAGCACTGAGATTTGATAATATACAGGAGCCATAGCGTGATCCCCTGTCTGCTACTCGTCAACATCCACGTTGCCAGCCACCTCGTCAAGTTTATTCTCCACTGGGGTGTATGCAAAATCTAGAGGTATCTCCGCATCACCGTTTGAGTCGACCAAAACTTGGGGACCCTCGAACTGGGATTCTGGCTTGGTCGTACCAGTGAGGCGTTGTATTTGCGCTTCCGCTTTGGCGATGTTTTCAGCTGTTGCACGCGCCTGGTTAGCCTCGTACCAGGCTTTCTTCGTTCCCAGATCTTCGACGACACGTGGAATATCACTCGCGGAAGTAGGGAGAGGTATCGCGAGCTTGGAAAGTGCAGTGATAGTGCCGAACGGAAGACTTTTTAGGGTATCCGTTTCATGTGCTGGCTTGGGTATTTTCTTTCCTCGTTTTCCCTTTCCTGCAAAGTACGCCTCCTCATCCTCCCCCTTCTTCTTGCGTGGCACAAGACCGTCACTGGAAGCTTCCACCTGCCTTAGCTCCAGCTTTGGCACGCCAGCCACGTCACCTTTCACAGGCAACGACGAAGAGGATAGCACGACGATGTCGGAACTCTTGCCAGAAAGAGCGTCGATTAGCGTTTGACAATCTTCGATCTCCGTTTGATATGCTGGGAGGGATGCTTCCTCTCGTAACCGTTGTGCATGCTCCAACTTCTTCTGAGCTTCCTCAGCGGCACGCTGCGCACGAGCTCTCTCGGCACGACGAGCACGGTCTTCATGGATTTTTGCCCAGTAGCGGTCGGTTGCTTCTCGGAACTGCTGTGCGGAGGCTCTCTTCTCGTTGAAGAGGGTTGTTATCTGAGTCTGCAAATCGTCTCGCTCTTCGCAAAGCTTGGTGCGACCAGCATATACTTCATCTGACTCCTTCTTGAGCTCATCTAGTTCTGCTTTGATCTTGTCGTAACGATCGGAGATGGCTTTGGACTCGGGGTCATCCAACTGCTGACGATGCTCATCAGCAGCTCTCCGGTCGGCATCGATCGAATCTTGCGCGGCCTGGAAACCTTCTACTGCCTTTCGGGTGCGTTTAGCTTGTGAGATTTCCTGGAGAGCACGCTTCTCGTCAGCAAGCTTCATACTGCCGGATTCCACCTGCTTTTCGAGGTTTCTGGGCGAGAGGATCAGCGATGGCAGCTAAGTGGTGAACATGGGAGGGCGTACTTGATGTGAGTATCAACCTCGGCAACAGTTCGGAAAGGTGTTTTGCCCCGCGCAGCTTGCAAGTCCCTTGTCTTTGAGGCATTTGTGCGTATTAATCCGACACTCCAGGAAGCGACACACCTGAACATACCTTTTTTTGTATGTCATCTTGCAAAGTCTTGAGTTGGTCGAGGACCTTCCCTCTAGAAGTCTTGTAAGAAGACTGTTGCTCGCGTATGCTGTCAAGTTCCGCACGCAGCGCGTTCCGTCTGTCGTTGCCCGAGGGTTTGGAAGCTGATGCTATTTTCTCTCGGACGGCGTCCTGCGAAACATACGATCGGTACTGCGCGGGTGACAAGGAGGATACAACGCACGAGTTTGGTCTGCAAGGCATCGATATCGGACCTGAGTCTCTCCTGCTCCGCGTCATAGGCGCTTTTGTCGGGTTTCCCTGAGCCATTGGTCAGCGCACGGTCGGTCTCTAATGGTTTTGAGACCGGTGACGGCGGGACGGAGCTTGTTGGAGTTCCCTTGGTTGGTTTTCCGGATGCCGAGCCATTGGCAGAGGTAGATTTGGCTTTCGACGCGGGCATGAGAGGTGGCAGATGGAAAGAAATGTTGTGTGAACGTGCGAATTCCGCGAAAGCGAAACAAGTACTGAAAGATGTAGTAGTACGTCAAGGGATCAGAAAACAACTTTGGCATCAAGCTTTTCTACGTCCCGACGACATTCCTCGTACAATTCCCGATAATCGTCTTCACCATCGTCCTCACCGTCTTTCTTCTGCACCTTGCGCTTCAGATTTGGACATATCATGACACAACTCGTCGGTCGTTTTGTAGAGCTGGCGTGCCCGAGCTCTTCCTTGGACGCCACGAATACATAAGGTATCTGTGCCTCCTCAGAGAGTACAGGGAGATGGGATATAATGTCGATAGGATTTATATCAGCAGCGAGAACGAGCAACCTGGCAATGAAATGGCAGGGGCATTACAAGACACGGGAAATGAATCACTTGCCCTTGCTCTCCTTTGCGGATACCCTTGACGACCTCTTTTACACCGCGTTTGACCTGCCTAGATTTGGAGGCTGGTGACGCACAAACATCAAAATGCATGAGCGTGGGCTTGGTAGGACGAGCCCTCACCTTTCTTGATCGTCTTGTGCAGCTTTTTCACCAACTTTTTCTGCGCAAGAGGCTGCGCGATAGGAGAAAGGTCCTCAAGGGGGATGACGATGTCCTCCTTGTCTTTTTTTGTTTTCTTCCTAGGCTAGACCTGGGTGAGAACTGTCAATGCGTGTGTCGACAGATAGGAAGCGCACCGAGGACGCGTCCTCCTTTTCTACTTCAGTCGGCGCTGTCTCTTCTGCCCTTTTCTTTTTCTCTTTCTCGCTCTTGTCCTTGCCCATAGTGGACCAGGGTTTTGTGACGTGTGACAGATACGGAGTACGTGACAAGGTACTAGTTTGACCAACTTGAAAGCATATTCAACCATACCCAATTCATCCCCTCGAGTTCCGCATCATACCACCAATTCAATGCAATAGTGACATCACCCGACTGTCTCACAAAATGCCACCAGCCAACAGGGAGGTAGAGTGTCTCTCCCGCAGCCAGTGTGATGTGTATCGGGTGAGCTTCTGGTGGCAATGCGTCTAAAAGGTCAGGATCTGAGATTGAGGACCACCGCACAGGCGGGGCTGCATGAGATGGAACGAGATGGAGTTCTGCGGTCGCATCAGCACGGGTATATACAGCATGCGGGTATAGTCTCGCTGCTTCCATGAGCAACGCGACGAAGATGGGGTTATTGGCACAAACTTTCCAGACACCATCCTTCGCTTGGTGGGAACAGTGTGAAATGCTTGATACCACGGACGACGGTGTATATGTTCTCATATGGATCTGCACGGTGCACACGATCAGGCCCGCTGAGCAATCTGGGAATTGCAGTGTACCGTACCGCTGTGTATGCTAGTAACACTGTCACTGCCTCCAATCCACAAATTTACGGCGTCAGGGGTCCGGTCTAGTCTATTTCTCGGCACGTTTGCAAGACATTGTCATGAACCGGTGACGAACCGAGTGCATCACGAACAAAGTCGACTTCGGGGGGAACATCTGCCCGTAGGGCCTCGAACTCCGAGGTATCCTTTCTGTTGGAAAAGAAGTCTTGCGAATACAGATTTCCGTTTTGTGATTGCAGATAATGGACATGCTTTTCATCTGAACCGTGGCATGGGGTGATCGCACCAACCAAAATGGAATGAATACAAGTCACCTGAACGCAATTTCTTGAGAAGGTCGCCGAGGGTCATGGACTCCACAAACGGTTCAGTAAAATATAGCTCTCCGTCCGGAGCACGGGTGACAGCATCTGCTCGACTTGTCGTCGCTCAATTACGCTTCTGAAAAGCAGTTGTGAATGATCATGTCATACCCATTGGGGGTCACTGCAATCGAGGCAGACCGATCTCCCATTTTTTGAACGAGATACTCGTCTGTCCACTTTGTCAAAGCCGGAAACTTTATTCCTAAGGGGTAGCGCGTCAGGGTCATTGTACTGACGCAAAGTAAATCAGATGGATACCTTTGATGACCACTGGTCTCGATAAATGGACAAGTTTAGCAAATTCCAGGGACGACGGTGGGCGATCAAGGATGCGGTACGATGAACCGTTCATCGCTGGCCCTTGCGAGTAAGTTCAACACTTCACCTGCATGGAGAGGGCGGCACTACCAAAATACTCTCTAGATATCCATTTCAACAAGTCCTTGGTGATAGGAGGACGCTCTTCGGTGCACAAGTCCATTGTCTTGATGAGACAGGTGCGCGTGACAAATGTCACGCGACGCGCTCCCGAGTGAGGCCGACTTGGACCACTCGGACGCGTGCCAACATTTGGTCACCCACTATCATCATGCCAGAAAGGCGGAAAACAAGGTCCATGGGTGGTCAAGTCAAACGGGTACCATTTCCGCACGCTTTTGCTTCATGTAACTCACTTTGGACCACGCTGTTCAGGCAACAGTCCAGACAACCCTGAAGGATATCTTCCAGAGGACAGACTCCGGCACAGACCCTAATGAGAGTACACAAGACGTGCACCTCAAGCACATGGACCTGGGTCCACGCCCCCTCCAAACAGCGGATCCACAAACTCCCGCACAACCATCTAGGCCATCTAAACCAAGTGCGTGAGTTCACCGTGGTCCACGTCAGTTCCAAACAATGTTGCGACACACAGGCCAGCTATTTCCCATTTTTACAAAGGTCTCTTCCGTGCGAGAGAGACCACGGGATACAACCATCCGCGTGGATGACACCGATGTTATAGATATCACTAATATGTTCACCGACACAGAGTTGTCGACAGAACTGCATCTATCGTCTTCTCATCAGTCAACACCTTGTTCAGAACTTGGACAGGCGATCTTGCATTCTATTCCCCCCTCCCCCATACCTCTCGATGTTCACTGTTATGAGAGTGACACGAGCCTGCCGCATGCCGGAACACGCGAGAACACGCATCCGCACAAAGCAAGCAAGACAAAGGAGTCTAATAAACGGACTCTAGGCTTCGGACATGCCGTGCCTCTCCCTTCCTCGTGTTCGCAGCATGTTCGAGGATTGCAACATTCCTATACTGCTGGTCAAGCCCCCCTCAAGCGTAGGGTATTCTCAAACTTGCGTACATCAGATGAAGGACCACTAGACTTTCTCAGAAAATGGCGACAGTTCGATGATACTCTGTCAACTCCCTTGGGGCGTACCTGCCGGTCCTTGACGCCGCAGCAATGCGAAGAATATCTTGAATCCCTTGGCCGTGATTACACCGAATCTCATCCCGCTTTCGCACAATTAACTGTCCATCAAGAAGGATTATCATTACGCGATACCGAGACGTGGACTCGCCGTTTTCGCCCCAGACGTGCAAATGAGGTGCTGGGGAATGAACAACACGCACTCTATATACGGGACTGGCTTAGTGCACTCGAGTTGCGTTTGCAGGATCGCCAGCCAAAGGAGCCAATGTCGCAAGGTGCCTCAATCAGAGGAAATAAAGAGAAGAGTACTTTGAAACGGGTACCACGAGGCACGAAACGCCCGCGCGTTATTCGGGCCGTAACGAGAAAGCGGGGTAGCAAGAAGAGAAGAGTGGATTCGGATGATGACCTAGACGACTTTGTGGTCTTTGGCGACACGGACGAAGAGGAAGTTGAGGACACTCCCGAGGATTCAGAGGATGAGCTTGCGTTCTGTCGACGCGTTTCTGCTCAGATCCACGGACACGGCGCCACTGACACTGATGGATTGCATATTCCGGCTACAGAGAACAACTACGCGACGTCCCAATCTGCTCAAATTAGCTTTGGTGACAACCTGACCAATACGCTCCTTATAATTGGACCGCCTGGCTGTGGAAAGACTGCTGCGGTGTATGCCTGTGCAGAGGAGTTGGGATGGGAAGTTTTCGAGGTATATCCTGGTATTGGAAAGCGGAACGGTGCAAGCTTGGAACAACTTGTCGGAGAAGTAGGGAAGAATCATATCGTCCAGACGGTGCATAGACGTGGAGCAACGAAAACGACGGAGGCAAAGAAACCGACTGGACTGGATGGCTATTTGGCCAAGGGCAAGACGAGACAGGAAGCAGGGACTGAAGGCGAGCCTATCAGCGTCGAGGACGGCTGTCCGACACATGAGGAGCAAGGACTGCTGCGGGACCAGGAGATAGACGACGAGGACGTGTCTGGGGTGTGCCAAGGTGGATCGAGACCGGTGGTTCGGCAGTCACTTGTGCTGCTCGAGGAAGTGGACATTTTGTTCAGAGACGATGCGGGGTTTTGGCCGGCTGTTGTCGAATTTATTCGGAGCTGTCAACGGCCGGTTGTGATGACATGCAACGGTGAGGGACTCGCTGGGTGGAGATGTGGGTATTGACGAGGATTGTACAGATGCAGGACTGGTTCCGGTTGGAGATTTGCCGGTGCAAAATGTCCTCGTTTTTGAGCCCTGTCCGACGCGCGTGGCGGCCACCTTTCTCCAATGCCTGTCCGTGACTGAGGGCTGGCTTGTTCCGCACGAAGACCTGGTGGTGCTATATGAAAGCACGCAGTGGCAAGAAGGGATCGAGATAGCGGAATCGCCGGATTACGCGAGAGGCGATCTACGACGGTCTATCATGCAATTACAAATCATATGCGCGGGGGCGCGGCAGGGATCAAGAGGGCAGCACGCATGGGACGAGGCTGGCGTTGTGCGATCAGGACGAGCAATTTCCGGTGGCGAGTGGTGGCGTCGCAGTGAGCTGATGTCGCATGTGGACGCGGCGGTGTGTAGGTCGGGCGTGGGCAGAGTTGTGGTCGGGGAAGAGGACGCGGAGATGGGGTATGTGGTGTTGGCGACGGAGCGAGATGAGCTCATTGCAGAGGCCATCCGGCAGTCACGTGGCGAACACGAGGAGAGTGGGACGGGTCCGATGGTGTCGATCAACCCCGCGGCCGAGATCGGTGCTCGCGTGGCGTATCAGACTCGGATGGTGGCCGCGTTGCAGGCCCTCGTTGGCCCGCCCGCACGGACGATGGGCGCGTGCGGCGTGTTCCTGGATTACATACCGTGGGTGCGCCACATGGTCGCTGTCGACGACGATCTCGAGCGACGGGGCGGGGCGGGTCGCGGGCGGGGCGGGCGGCGTACACGGAACAGCGTGTGTGGACGGCACGTGCGGACGGTGGAATTGAGCGGGACGGCGCGGCGGACGATGGCGGGGAGCGGGCTGGGTGGTAGCCAAACTTCATATGACCAAAACGGGGTGTGCCACGTGTCGGAGTTCGGCAGGTCCGTCGAGTAGTAAAGTCGACGTTCACAAGTCGACTTGTTTCCCCAATGCCACCGCCAAAGTCTTCCTCCTCCTCCTCCTCCTCCCAGCTCATCTCCCTCCCCCCCCTCGACTACCTCCAGCAGCACCGCAGAGGTTCTCTCACCGACCCTTCCCTCCATGCCTCTCGTCTCCCTGATGGTACCCTTATTCACTCCCCACCCGCACCGTACTCATCTTTCTTCCTTCCAACTAGCACCCCGCCCTGCACCAAACTACGTCTTTGGCGACTCCCCAGCCGCCCTCCTCCCCGAGCCATCCAGCAGGCAAATCCGCAAACTGCTCCGCTCCCCCTCCCCCGATCACGACCTCGATCCCACAAAGCGACCCAACGGTCTCTCCAGTATGTCCCTCTCTCCCTCCCGTTCCCCCTCGCGCACCTCTCCTCACAGGAAACACCCCCGCCGACCCCCACTCCCCCCGCACATTCATCCGCCACCACGACGACAGCGACGACAGCTCCCGTCGCCACTCCATCGCGGTAAGTCACACCCCCCTCTTGTCTTTCCCTGCCCATCCCTCCCAGAACTCCTCCGACTCCCAGCACCCCACACACGGCATAAAACGCAAAATGTCCTCCGACCGCGACCCCGTCTCCACCGACGACCCCGATGCCCACCTCGCAGGACCCGGCATACCCAGCCCCATGAACATCGATCCCGACGCTCGCGCCCAAAAACGCCGCGGCTCCGCTATAGAGACACACAGGATGGCCCATCTCAGCATATACGATCACCGTCGCCATTCCGTCCACGCCGGCGCGATGATATCTGGCCCTCCCATCCCTAGCACCTCTCCCTCAAACAGCCCCCAATGGTGGCTTCATGACAGACGCGACTCATTGCCCGCAATCCTCCCAAACGGCTCTAGTCCCTACTCGGCTTTCTCCGGTGACCAGCCACATGGACGATCACCAGCACCTCCAACATCTGGTAGCATGGCGACTTTCGCGTGGCCTGCAGCACAACATCCGGATGGCCAGCAAGACCCTAATATACAGAATCCAAACCGTCCCTTCGAGTCCCAACCTTTGTCCCAAACCATGATCCCCCCCATATCCTTCCCCCCGGACAGGCGCATGTCTGTCCCCGAAAACATTCCCCCCGCCGTCGGCCCAACCAGAAACGTACGCTCCCGGTCACGCCCCCCTTCCCGCCAGTTGCGCGATACCGCCCCGTCTACCACCCCCGTCCCCACCTCTATCGCCCCACCAGACGACTCCCCTGCCCCGCATCCATCTTCAACCTCGTCCGCCAAGCCCTCCAAGGAGCCTGGTTCCACCCCTTATTCCCGCTCCCCCGAGCTAAGGGTATCACATAAACTTGCCGAGCGGAAGCGTCGGAAGGAAATGAAAGACCTGTTTGATGAACTCCGGGATCAGCTACCAGCCGACCGTGGCATGAAGGCAAGCAAGTGGGAAATCTTGAGCAAGGGTCTGTCTACTTTGTCTTGTTTCTTGGCTCGCCGCTCACCCCGCCGTGCAGCCATCGATTTTGTAATCAATCTCAAGCAGAGCCATCAAGACATGGCTCGCGAAATCGACCTCCTCAGACACGAGCTGGATAGTCTGCGGCAGGGCATGCCGCCATTTGGTCCAGGTGGCCCTCCACATTCAATCGTGTACAGCCAGGGCCCAGTACCATACCCCCCACCTCCCCATCCATCCCAACCTCATTCGCATCAACCACCGTCGTCACAGTCACGACCGTCTTCTTCGGAAAACGCATATTCGTCCGCGGC